>PIJE02002253.1:22500-45000 GCA_002895965.2 Coryphaenoides rupestris
TGTGTGTGTGTGTGTGTGTGTGTCTGTGTGTGACCACCTTAACACCCAAGGAACCAGAAGGGCGGTATTAGTATAGCAGAAGTGGCAAGGTTGCGCCACTCCCAACCGAAAGGTACCGTGGGTTCGATTTCCTGCAACATCCGCATCCTACTTTGAAGCATCCTTCAGCGTGCCGCCCTAACCCGCCCCTTGACTCTTGTATCTTAACTCACTTTCGTCGCCATGGTGGATAAAAGCGCGTCTAAGCTACATGGCTAAACGGTAAACAGTAAGATGAGCGGAGCGCTACACAGGAAGCTCATCAGTTCGCCACGGCACCACTTAGCCACCGCCGTGTTGGCTGCCAGGGCGGGCTGTCGCTCCTGCAAGATAACAAGCTAGCCTATTAGTGGTCGCTGAACCGCTCGTTAAAAAGGGTCCGGACCTGAGAAATGCAAAAGGTGGCCTGTGTTCGCCTGTTCGTCACCCGCAACCTCTCCGTTGTTGTTATCCCCGAACCGTCGCCATTAGACTTTTTGCGGTTTAATCTCCCTAACACCCCCACCCCAACCCACTCACACACACACACACACAGACACACACACACACACACACACAAATGCACAACTCCTCACCAACCCCCCCTCCAAAATTGTTCCGTTCCCACCCTGGTTTCGCTCATGATAGAAGACCGGAACGCTGCGGCCGAGACGACGTTGTTGCCAAAACGGCTCTATTTTTAACTGTTATTTCGAACGCCGTGACTGATATCCGACGCCAGGTGCCAGGGAGGAGTGACACCGCCCGCGGCCACGGTGGAATCGAGTGATTAGCCATCTTAATTAGCTGTCGTCTTGCCTCGGCTCCGGCTGGCTCTGCATGATGGAAAGTTGTGGGGCTCTGAGGATCGATTGGGAGAAGCAGAGAAAAAAAGAGGAAAAGAGGATAAAAGCAACGGTCACCCAGCAAGTCTTCAGCTCGGAGGCTTGGGGAACACAGACACTGTGAAAGGATCCATTTGGAGATGGAGGACAGGATTGGTAAATGGTTCGCATTTATATATCGCTTTTATCCAAAACACAGTATTGCCTCACATTCTCCCATTCATACACCGACGGCGGTGTCAACCATGCAAGGTAACAACCAACACGTCAGGAGCAGTTAGGGTTAGGTGGTGTCTTGCTCAGGGACACCTCCACACTTAGCTAGGAGCAGCAACCTTCCTGTTGCCAGACAACCGCTCTTACCTACTTCTGTTGCCACCTGCTTATCAGGTGCGATCGCAGAATGAATAAGTCACATCCAGATAAAATCGCCTTTTGTTCGAGACGACACCTCGTCTGTGAACCTGTGATGACAGAACGTCTTCAATTGGATCATAGATGAGCCGTTAGCCACTGGTTTCACCGAGCATCGCACAGGGGCCATTTTGGACAAAGTGCACTTGACTGAATTCATTCTCTCACGCTTTGAGGCTTTTCGGACACGCAACTCAGGAGCAGGTTTTTTGTGCAAAATTGTGGCCTATTTATACATCTTACAATGCTCTTGATTATGCCTGGCCATGTCTAGACCCGCTGCTGGCTGTTCTGCCTTCTTAGCGGAGCGCTGGTCTTAGCTAGGTCGTTGTATACGCGTACCATGCTAACTTTTTGTTCGCATGGTACGCGTATACCTCATCTTTCTAATGGAAAAATTAGTTTCTTGAATATAATTGTTTTAAATGTTTTAAACCTTCAAATCAAACCCCAATGACCACACATAGTTTTTAATACATATTGTATTTGTATTGTATAATTATTATTATTAGAATTTTTTTTATTTCATTTTTATTTTTCTCTATTGTTTATTATTCTATTGCTATGCAACCTCTGGCAAAGAATTTCCTTTGGGATTAATAAAGTTGTATCTTATCTTATCTTATCTTATATATAAATCAAATCAAATTGCTCTGAACCCAGTGCCAGGTGTTGTTTGTTGATCAGTTGCTATAGCATGTGTTTGACTGGTGGTGGCGCTGTCTCTGAGGTTTTATTCCAGCGCCGAGTTGCTCTTCAATCAAAGTAATGTTTCACCTGTTCACCTTGTGAACATCTGGCCGGAACGAAAAGCAGATGTAGCCAGCTCCAGTCCAGCTCCGTGGTTCAGTATAATTAAAAGTTCACCAGAACTTCACCAGAGTCCTTGTGTTAACGTAAGAGTGTTCCTGCTGGGGGGTGCTTTCCTCCTCCAGTGCTGTCCACACTCCCGTGATCTACACCGCGCAGTCGCCTAATAACCTGTTGTCGTCGTTTGTCTCACTGCATCATGTACGGCCGGCTGAATTAAAGTGATCCCCTGCGTCGGCGTCCGTGTGTTATTATACATGTCAAACACGCAGACCCCCCCCCCCCCCCCTCTCTCCTCCAGCTCCTTAAATCAGTTGGCGGGCTGAGCTGTCTGCCTCGCTCTCGCGCTCACTCGCTCACCGCGGTGGCGGCGGCGGCGGCGGCGGCGGCGTTGTCGGGGCGCGTGTGACCACGGCTCAGCTGTGTCTGTCTCCCTCCGGGGGGCCTCATTTGTAGGGCTCCCTCCGTGTGTGGTACTCAAAAAAAGAAAAACCAGGGACTACTTGCTTACATATGGCCCTCAATTAGTTTGGCTAGCAGCTGCCGGGCTCGGGAATGACTACGGCGGGGAAAATGTACTACCGTCGGCGAGTGAGTGACCGAACGGTGTTTATTTGCGGTAGCCAGGGGGGCTGGCTGCGCTTGTTGTTTTTCCTGTTTCTTCTCGTTAGTGTCGTGCACAGAAGGGAAAATGGCTGCCTGATGATGATTAAGATCGGTCTCGGAGTGGCCGCGCCACGCTGCCGGGAACAGGACGACGGCAGCCAATACGGAGGCCGGGGTTTCAGGAAGGCCGAACTCAGTCAGTCTGTCTGTAGCTTTATTGGTGGCTCCGTTTTGTAATGCGTCGCTTATGTATTGACGCGTATTCCGGAGACCGATTCTCCGGTTACAAGACCGGAAAATGACCGGCCGTGTGATTGTCATTCATCGTCTTATGGTTGTGTTTTACATGGTAGAAAATGTGTAGTTTCTTAAAAATATATACGTATATTTTCTCGGTGTTGTGCACATTGTACAGGGTTGACAGAGAGCCGTCTTTTAGCCGTGTCAAGGAGATAAGTCCAACCAATTCCCTCCCTGGGCTGTGTACAACTGCTAGCACAGTGGCTGCTGTACAATGAGTGTAGATAGCTATTTCCATTTAATATCACAGACGTTTGTCGTATATGACACAGGATGAAAGAATGGAGAACAGCCCGGCACACTTTTACCATTTTCTGCATTAATAATATGGTGCCATATATTTCCATGTGTACAAAAACACATCCACTTTTGACAAGCTATTTTCGCTGTCTTTTTTGTCAGGGTCTAGGCGCGGGAAACGATTATGGATAAAGATCTCGCGGAATGAAATATCCAAACAGGAACCTGAAGAAAAAAAAAGGCCCCCCATCTACACAGGAATTAAATTGTGCATTCATCCGTGTATATGTTAAAACGGTAACAACAAAATCGAATATAAAGGTCGTATTCTAAGCAGCACAGTTTGACTGTCAACCGACGCGAGGCACTGCAATCAGGGATTGTCTGTAAGAGATTAAAAGATACTTTCCTCTTCAGGCGGAGTAAATTGGTTTTGGATTAAGGCGGATTGATTGCCGCTGAGGTATACGGCAGTCTGTTTGAAATGCCGGGTTCTGAACACAAGTAATTTCAGCCTGAGCTACTCAAGGAAATCGCACCGGATGGAATCGATAGATATTATGTAGCAGTTAACATCATTGCTTGGCTCAAGGTTATCATTAAAGGCTCTGAGAAATATTATTCAAAGACTCATCTTCCGGCGCACCGGATGAATGTGTTTGTGTATTTCTTTGCACGTGCCACCCTTTGTGTGTGTGTGTGTGTGTGGTGCGTGCATGCGAGAACGCATCCAAGCGTGAATGTCTGTTGAGAGATAAGGTCAGACTACCTCACAGTTTCTCTGTGGCTCTGTTCTGATGCATTTTAATGCAGAAATATATTTATGTTCGGGTCTATTTAAAACAGGTGTACTTTTAAGGAGATCATATACATGCACTTCTCTATATACAGTATATATATACTGTATATGTAAGACATGCTGTTGGTTTTCATTGAGTGTACCACAAAAGCCGCTTTTGCTTTCAAACGCTTATTCTCAACGAGATGTTTGTTTCTTTCAGCAATCCAGCAAAGACATAAATGTGTTGACATTGTTGGGTGTGAATTGCTAAATTCAATTGGAATAATTGGACGGTGCACATTGATGTCTGCGCAATTCACTCCTGGGTGTCATTTTAGCTGTATTCTATGTAAAATTGCACTTATTACACTTATTACTTACATTGTTTTACTGTGCTGTTTACAATGATTTTTGAATGCAAGGCAACTCCTTTTGTCTGTTTTTACGGATGATGTCTTTTCAATGACTTTTAGCTTTTTTGATTTGCCAAAACTAAACAGAAAATTGATTTTTAAACCTAAATCTGTTTTAGAGAAATAAACGGATATATTTTCTAAATGTGAAAAAAAGCCTTCTTCTGTTCAATACCGACGACGAATATTGTATATTTGGGACTTTTAGTCTCGTAGCAGTGCATTGATGTTTAAAAGGTTGATCTAAGAGCGAGAGATAGAGAGAGAGATAGACAGAGACAGAGACTGGGAGAGAGAAAGACAGAGACAGGGAGAGAAAGAGAGAGAGAGAGAGACGAGAGAGAGAGGAGTGGGAGAGGTGGGTGAGGTGGGGAATGAGAGCGGCGAGAGAGTTCGAACGAAGATTGAATTAGCAAATTCCAAATAGCTTCTCAATTTCCACTGAAATTATTCACTGGGAAATCGGGGTATTGTATCAAGTCTTGAGACGGACCGACTTTTCTCCACATTCGAATAAGATAAATGATCTGAGCTAAAGCGGGTGGTGGTTGCAGAAAAGAAGAAGTGGGTTGAAGGGCCACTGGCTCTTCCCAGACCTGATTTATTGGCTATGACCGCAGAAGTGGCTCAGTCTGTGGGCATGGCGTACCCTTCTAACCCCAATCGTCAATCACTGAGATACCCCAGTTTGCTTCACTCAGGTTACTACTGTAGTCTCCTTTAAACATGAAATTATCCACCTGACTGATCAACTTTTGAGTCGAAATCTGAAGAAAGCGTGATTAAAAGCATTTAATCATCATTTGTGACATTTCATGGCGTTTTAACCGTGGCTATGTTTGACAGCAGTTTGCCGATTTTGGCGGGCTCTTGTTAGCATTTCACTGCTGTGTCTCTCCAACCCTGAACCTGAGGAAACGGCCCATGCCCAATGAACACAGTTAATGTGCGGAATAGCAATACTGGATATCACCCGGGTCTTTTTTCTTTTTTCTTTTTTCTCAGACGAAATGAATAGGCTGTTCAAATGAGTAATCTGCATTATCCCTCGATGGGGTAATAAGAAGGGTCAATACTCCTTGACCTACCTCTTCTCTTGTCTGGGCTCTCCGAGGGCTCCCCCCTGACCTATTAAGGGAGGTGATTCTCCAGACTTTGGCGGCGGCTTTGGAAGTTACTTCTGCCGATTCTCTCCCCCTCGGCCAAAAAAAGACAAAATTGGCCTGCGGGGGTAGAGGGGAGGGTTGGGGCGGTGGGGGTGGTTGGGGGAGAGAGGAAAAAAAAGTTATCATTAAAAATACGTATCCCCTGACCCCCGAACTTCAAGGTCGTATACCGGCAGCAATTACCCGGTGTGTCTTTAAAGGCGATGCCACTCGCTGGTCGTTAGCGGGGACTGCAGAGTCGCACGTGTCCCCCGGGTTATTCCCCCGGGGCGGGGGGGTGGTGGGTTAGGGGGGGGGGTGGCGGTGGTGGGGTGCGGGGGGGTGGGGGTGGGTGGGATAACCCTATCCTCTAGCTCTGTGAACGTCAAGGAGGACTCGAGTCTCTGCTATAGAGAGGGAGGGTGAGGGTGAGGGTGAGGAGAGGGACGGATAGAGAAAGAGAGCATTGAGAGGTGCGGGGGTGGGGTGGGGGGTGAGGTGGGGGTGGGGGCGGGCCCTTGAGGGCCTATTCCTGTAAATGACAGATCCCTCTCCGAGTGGAGAGCCAATCAGAGGCGAGTGGCGGATTCAGAAGATCTATATGAATTAGACACAATTACACATCTCCAAAGAGTTTTGGTTTTCGTTGTCAGAACGTGTGTGCGTGTGTGTATGAGTGTTGTGTGTGTGTGTGGTATGTGTGTGTGTGTGTGTGCATTCAAGCATGCCAGGAAAAACAAACACAAACGTGCGCACACACACACCACACACACACACACACACATACACACACCCATGTGCACACACACACACACCCCACCTGCATTGTTGCCGGTGCACATCTGGGAAGGAACAGCCATCTTTGCGGGGGGAAACATGGTGTGTGTGTGTGTGTGTGTGTGTGTGGTACAGATGTTGTCTTTCCAGACGAAGCACAGCAGGGGGGGCAGATGCGCGGGGGGGCGTCAAACAAGTTCTGTTCCACATCCCTGACACCACACAGAGGCTTCTTCTGCTGGGAAGTGTGGGGAGATGCACGCGTGTACGTATATATGGTGCATGCAAATCCCCTTCAATCTGGGTCGCCTATTACCACGCTAGGGCTGTAGGGCCATTGAATGCGCCATTGAAGCACTTTTCGTCCACACGAGTGCTAAATTGCCTCGTCCTGAAAGTGCAAGAAATGTGACATTAGCAACCCCACCCCCCAGCCCCCCCCCCACCCCCACTACCCGCAAGTGCTCCTGTGTTTTAGCATGGCGGCTAATTAGATGAGTGATAACGGTGTCGGTGATTGGTGTTATAAAAGCTGCACGCGCTGTCACTTGTTACCAGTTGATGGGCCATCAGATCAACAGATCAGGCCCCGCCCCTGTTCATTTGACCTCCCATCAACACAACATGACATCACAGGCACATGACTTAAGATAAAAAACGACGTTAAGATGAGAAAATAAAGGACAGAAGGGCAGATCTGTCCCTCTGACAGATATTGCCATTACAAGCTCTTATCGAAAGTGCTAACTTACCACCCCCCTCGTCTGCACCCTCCCCCCCCTCCCCCCGTTTCTTCCCACCATCCCACTCTCTCTCTTTCTCTCCCTCTCTCTCACTTACTCTTTCTCTCCCTCCATCCTGTGGCTCGATCCATCCGATGTACTTTCCCAGGGTAAAGGAAGGAGCAAGAGACGCAGCCAGAGAGAGAGAGAGAGAGAGAGAGAGAGAGAGAGAGAGACAGAAGACTGAGCTCTGTCAATTGCAGTGAGTGTAAGTCTGGCTTCACTACAAAGGGTTAGCAAATCTACAGTCAATAGTGTCAGAGGAATGAACTCTTTTGGGTGGGAGAGAGGGAGGGAAAGGAGGGATAGCGCGAGAGAGGGAGAGAGAGAGAGAAAGAGAGAAAGAGAGAGGGAGGGGGGTGGAGACACAGAGGTTAGGCGGCGTATACATGTGTGTGTGTGCGTGTGTGTGGGAGGGTGGGATGGTTGGTGCTGGTGGTGGGGGTGGTGGGTGGTGCTGGTGGGGGTGGTGGGGATGTGGGGGTGGGTTTTCGCTTTGAGAGAGAAAGAGATACTTTGATATTTCGGAATGTTAGAAGGGTGAACGCGGAGAACTAGAGGTTGGGGATCTAATTACCGGGCCTATAATTGGGGGCTGGGGAATAGGTTTGCCGTCCTCTCAACTCACTGCAGATCAATTATGTTAAGAGAACATCTGTAAGTAGCCCTTAATGAGGTCCATTAGAGCAACATGCGCTGCCTTCCCTAACGGTGCATGTCAGCTTCTTGGATGAGCTGGAGTGGGGCACTAACTAGGGACCTCGCCAAGGTGCTTAAATAGGAAGGGGAGGCGTTCGGGCTCGGGCTTATAGCATCTCTCCCTGCTCACCGTGTCTGCGGAAGGAAGGAGAGAGAGAGAGAGAGAGAGAGAGAGAGAGGAGGAATCAACGGAAGAAAGAAGGTGGTGTAGGGAACCAGACGCCAGCATCCGGCGACGGAAACACAAAGAAAGGCCGCCCGCACCCCTGCTGGTCGGCGTCTGTGGGTAGAAGACGAAGATAGTCAAGTTGTGTGCGAACAACAAGGTGGAGGGGAGGGTTTTTTCATCCAGCGGTAACTTTGAAGGAGGCGACTCTTCAGTTTGCCAACTCCTTACACTAACTTTTCCTGGGCGAGACATCTATATTTTGTTTAAAGGTGCATGTGTCCTGACTCAAATCTCAAGTTGACAGAACAGTACAGAAAAGTGCAAGTCGCCTATGGACAGGTCCTCTGGACATCAAGACTAAGAATATATATCAGGTGACAACGGCTGTAATTAAAGGTAGGCTACAAATAATGACTTCGATGTGTTTCTGAGTGTAACCAGAGGTGTGATCATGCGTATGACTGTCGCGCCAAATGGCAATTGCTTAACCCGCTGTGCACGTCGCCTACCTGTTCTACCGCCGCTCTCCGCCGCAAACGCGTGTCTTTTCCTCGCTAATGCATGAATTACCCTTGTCGTTTGCGACGTGTGTGTGTGTGTGTGTGTGTGTGTGTGTGTGTGTGTGTGTGTTTGCAGAACCCCCGCTATAGTCCGTGGTGAGTGCGTGCGTGTGTGCGTGTCTGCGTGCGTGCGTGCGTGCGTGTGTGTGTGTAATGTTGTTTATGTTGTAGTGTGTGCAATCGGATCGAGGGATGGAGGGGAGGGGTGTGTGTGTGTGTGTGTGTGTGTGTGTGTGTGTGTGTGTGTGTTTGCAGAACCCGCTATAGTCCGTGGTGTGTGCGTGCGTGGGTGCGTGTCTGCGTGCGTGCGTGCGTGCGTGTATGTGTGTGTGTGTGTGTGTGTAATGTTGTTTATGTTGTAGTGTGTGCAATCGGATCGAGGGATGGAGGGGAGGGGTGTGTGTGTGTGTGTGTGTGTGTGGAGGGGGGGGGGGGGGGGGGGGGGTCTTGTTTAAAGATGCCACATATTGTGCATTTCCAAATCGACTATAAAAGGTGCATTTTATCCCCGCCAGATAGGAAACGTGTGACAGGCTGTGCTTACCTCTCCGACACCTTTTTCTTTTTTTCTCTCCCTCTCTCCCTATTCTTTCTCTCGATGTTCAGGATGAATAATTGCCGGAATGATGTGAGTGAAAGGAGGGTGTAAGGGCACAAGGGGGGAAAAGGTGGCAGTCTATTCTCCGCGTTCCCCTCGTCACACGGACTGAGAGATTCTCCCCCTGCCGCAAATTGTACGATTACGCAGATAGCCCTGCCTTGAAATAATTCAATCCATGACAAAACCTAATTACTGGCAGGTAATACCCTGTCGGCTTTAATGCATCTCATCACTCATAATGGCACAAGGAGCATTTTATGACCCATCTCATTATCGCCGCGTTTTCGGCTCCAGCGTGATTGGCGTGGAGAGGAGCGCGCCGCCAACTATTGACTTTTTTCCCCTCCATCCTCTCCTCCTCTCCACCCTGTCCTCCTCTCCATCCTCTCCTCCTCCTCCTCGTCCTCCTCCTCCTTTCAACCGCTGCGAGGACTCTGATTTAGCCATTTCCTCTGCTTCTTTCACTCACCCATAATATCTGTGAGGATAACCCGCACTCCTCGCCATTCCCCTTGAATAGCCTCCTCGATGCTGCGTGGCTGTGCGCTGGCGTGCGTAAGAGCAGGAGTATGTGGGCACGCATGCATGTTGTGGTTTTGTGTGCTTTTGGAGAGTTGTGTGGATTGGAGGATGAGGGGGATGATGTTACTGGTGGTGGTGATGGTGATGATGGTGGTGGTGGTGGGGGGGGGGGGGGGGGGGGGGTGCAAGTCGTTGCAGTGTATGATGAGGCTTTTGGATATGGAATGTAGGCTCCTGAAGATTGGTGGCGTTAATGATTTTTGAGGTATTCATCTCTACCACGTCCATGATTTCCATCGCACAGGATAGACCTAATTGGCCGTATGAGATTAGATCTCACGTATTTGCATATCTGTTGTAAGCACTTCTTTGCACGTTGCTGCGGCTACCTCACATTGCTTAATTTACTCTCACAATGAACAATTATTCCCTATACTTGAAGGATTATTTGTAAGAGTTGCTAGTAATTGACGGATGCAATAACAGCCGAGCAATCATCCTTTCCTGGCGTGGTTTAAAACAATCAGCCCTGATAGGGAATGATTGATTCCAGCGGAAAGGCGCTCGGAGCAGCGACTACCATGTCCAATTGACCCCGCGTCACCCCTCTCCTTGTGATCACACATTCATCACAGCGGTGATGAACGCACAAGACGCGGCGCCTGTGCGTTGTTCCCAAGAAACCACATCCTTTACCAAGCCTTTACTGTGCCTACATTAGTGTGTCTATCTGGGTTGATCTGAGCAAAATTGTGCACCCGCGCTCCTATAATAAACCACTGAGGGGCGCGCACTTGATTATTTGGAGTGAAGGGCATTGAGAGAGAGAGAGGAGGAGAGAGAGAGAGAGAGAGAGAGAGAGAGAGTGTGTGTGTGTGTGTGTGTGTGTGTGTGTGTGTGTCTGTGCACCGGGAGCGCGCACACACACACACACACACACACACTCCGTGACTCGAGCTGCTGCTGCTGCTGCTGCTGCTGCTGGTAATAACTGAATGACCTTATCTCCGTCATGTAATGTTCTCGCTGGTGAGGGATTGGGCTTTGGAAGATAATAAATCTTGGCGTCGCCATACCTCGCGTCTTAGTCACTGATAGCTGGAGACACTCGAGAGGAGCGCAGCCCACTTGGTCGGAGGAGCACCTGTAGCGCGGGGGGGCGTCAAACAAGTTCTGTTCCACATCCCTGACACCACACAGAGGCTTCTTCTGCTGGGAAGTGTGGGGAGATGCACGCGTGTACGTATATATGGTGCATGCAAATCCCCTTCAATCTGGGTCGCCTATTACCACGCTAGGGCTGTAGGGCCATTGAATGCGCCATTGAAGCACTTTTCGTCCACACGAGTGCTAAATTGCCTCGTTCTGAAAGTGCAAGAAATGTGACATTAGCAACCCCACCCCCAGCCCCCCCCCCCACCCCCACCCGCAAGTGCTCCTGTGTTTTAGCATGGCGGCTAATTAGATGAGTGATAACGGTGTCGGTGATTGGTGTTATAAAAGCTGCACGCGCTGTCACTTGTTACCAGTTGATGGGCCATCAGATCAACAGATCAGGCCCCGCCCCTGTTCATTTGACCTCCCATCAACACAACATGACATCACAGGCACATGACTTAAGATAAAAAACGACGTTAAGATGAGAAAATAAAGGACAGAAGGGCAGATCTGTCCCTCTGACAGATATTGCCATTACAAGCTCTTATCGAAAGTGCTAACTTACCACCCCCCTCGTCTGCACCCTCCCCCCCCTCCCCCCGTTTCTTCCCACCATCCCACTCTCTCTCTTTCTCTCCCTCTCTCTCACTTACTCTTTCTCTCCCTCCATCCTGTGGCTCGATCCATCCGATGTACTTTCCCAGGGTAAAGGAAGGAGCAAGAGACGCAGCCAGAGAGAGAGAGAGAGAGAGAGAGAGAGAGAGAGAGAGAGAGAGAGAGAGAGAGAGAGAGAGAGAGAGACAGAAGACTGAGCTCTGTCAATTGCAGTGAGTGTAAGTCTGGCTTCACTACAAAGGTTAGCAAATCTTACAGTCAATAGTGTCAGAGGAATGAACTCTTTTGGGTGGGAGAGAGGGAGGGAGAAAGGGAGGGATAGCGTGAGAGAGGGAGAGAGAGAGAGAAAGAGAGAAAGAGAGAGGGAGGGGGGTGGAGACACAGAGGTTAGGCGGCGTATACATGTGTGTGTGTGCGTGTGTGTGGGAGGGTGGGATGGTTGGTGCTGGTGGTGGGGTGGTGGGTGGTGCTGGTGGGGGGTGGTGGGGAGGGGGGGGGGGTTTTCGCTTTGAGAGAGAAAGAGATACTTTGATATTTCGGAATGTTAGAAGGGTGAACGCGGAGAACTAGAGGTTGGGGATCTAATTACCGGGCCTATAATTGGGGGCTGGGGAATAGGTTTGCCGTCCTCTCAACTCACTGCAGATCAATTATGTTAAGAGAACATCTGTAAGTAGCCCTTAATGAGTCATTTAGAGCAACATGCGCTGCCTTCCCTAACGGTGCATGTCAGCTTCTTGGGATGAGCTGGAGTGGGGCACTACTAGGGACCTCGCAAGGTGCTTAAATAGGCAAGAGGAGGCGTTCGGGCTCGGGCTTATAGCATCTCTCCCTGCTCACCGTGTCTGCGGAGGAAGGAGAGAGAGAGAGAGAGAGAGAGAGGAGAGAGGAGGAATCAACGGAAGAAAGAAGGTGGTGTAGGGAACCAGACGCCAGCATCCCGGCGACGGAAACACAAAGAAAGGCCGCCCGCACCCCTGCTGGTCGGCGTCTGTGGGTAGAAGACGAAGATAGTCAAGTTGTGTGCGAACAACAAGGTGGAGGGGAGGGTTTTTTCATCCAGCGGTAACTTTGAAGGAGGCAACTCTTCAGTTTGCCAACTCCTTACACTAACTTTTCCTGGGCGAGACATCTATATTTTGGTTTAAAGTGCATGTGTCCTGACTGAAATCTCAAAGTTGACAGAACAGTACAGAAAAGTGCAAATCGCCTATGGACAGGTCCTCTGGACATCAAGACTAAGAATATATCAGGTGACAACGGCTGTAATTAAAGGTAGGCTACAAATAATGACTTCGATGTGTTTCTGAGTGTAACCAGAGGTGTGATCATGCGTATGAAGTCGCGCCAAATGGCAATTGCTTAACCCGCTGTGCACGTCGCCTACCTGTTCTACCGCCGCTCTCCGCCGCAAACGCGTGTCTTTTCCTCGCTAATGCATGAATTACCCTTGTCGTTTGCGACGTGTGTGTGTATGTGCGTGTGTGTGTGTGTGTGTGTGTGTGTATGTGTGTGTGTGTGTGTTTGCAGAACCCCCGCTATAGTCCGTGGTGTGTGCGTGCGTGTGTCTGCGTGTGCGTGTGTGTGTGTGTAATGTGTGTGTGTGTGTGCGTGTGTGTGTGTGTGTGTGTGTGTGTATGTGTGTGTGTGTGTGTTTGCAGAACCCCCGCTATAGTCCGTGGTGAGTGCGTGCGTGTGTGCGTGTCTGCGTGCGTGCGTGCGTGTGTGTGTGTGTGTGTAATGTTGTTTATGTTGTAGTGTGTGCAATCGGATCGAGGGATGGAGGGGAGGGGTGTGTGTGTGTGTGTGTGTGTGTGTGTGGTGGAGGGGGGGGGGGTCTTGTTTAAAGATGCCACATATTGTGCATTTCCAAATCGACTATAAAAGGTGCATTTTATCCCCGCCAGATAGGAAACGTGTGACAGGCTGTGCTTACCTCTCCGACACCTTTTTCTTTTTTTCTCTCCCTCTCTCCCTATTCTTTCTCTCGATGTTCAGGATGAATAATTGCCGGAATGATGTGAGTGAAAGGAGGGTGTAAGGGCACAAGGGGGGAAAAGGTGGCAGTCTATTCTCCGCGTTCCCCTCGTCACACGGACTGAGAGATTCTCCCCCTGCCGCAAATTGTACGATTACGCAGATAGCCCTGCCTTGAAATAATTCAATCCATGACAAAACCTAATTACTGGCAGGTAATACCCTGTCGGCTTTAATGCATCTCATCACTCATAATGGCACAAGGAGCATTTTATGACCCATCTCATTATCGCCGCGTTTTCGGCTCCAGCGTGATTGGCGTGGAGAGGAGGCGCGCCCGCAACTATTGACTTTTTTCCCCTCCATCCTCTCCTTCCTCTCCACCCTGTGCCTCCTCTCCATCCTCTCCTCCTCCTCCTCGTCCTCCTCCTCCTTTCAACCGCTGCGGAGGACTCTGAATTTAGCCATTTCCTCTGCTTCTTTCACTCACCCATAATATCTGTGAGGATAACCCGCACTCCTCGCCATTCCCCTTGAATAGCCTCCTCGATGCTGCGTGGCTGGTGCGCTGGCGTGCGTAAGAGCAGGAGTATGTGGGCACGCATGCATGTTGTGGTTTTGTGTGCTTTTGGAGAGTTGTGTGGATTGGAGGATGAGGGGGATGATGTTACTGGTGGTGGTGATGGTGATGATGGTGGTGGTGGGGGGGGGGGGGGGGGGGGGGGGGGGGTGCAAGTCGTTGCAGTGTATGATGAGGCTTTTTGGATATGGAATGTAGGCTCCTGAAAGATTGGTGGCGTTAATGATTTTTGAAGGTATTCATCTCTACCACGTCCATGATTTCCATCGCACAGGATAGACCTAATTGGCCGTATGAGATTAGATCTCACGTATTTGCATATCTGTTGTAAGCACTTCTTTGCACGTTGCTGCGGCTACCTCACATTGCTTAATTTTACACTCACAATGAACAATTATTCCCTATACTTGAAGGATTATTTGTAGAGTTGCTAGTAATTGACGGATGCAATAACAGCCGAGCAATCCATCCTTTCCTGGCGTGGTTTAAAAACAATCAGCCCTGATAGGGAATGATTGATTCCAGCGGAAAGGCGCTCGGAAGCAGCGACTACCATGTCCCAATTGACCCCGCGTCACCCCTCTCCTTGTGATCACACATTCATCACAGCGGTGATGAACGCACAAGACGCGGCGCCTGTGCGTTGTTCCCAAGAACCACATCCTTTACCAAGCCTTTACTGTGCCTACATTAGTGTGTCTATCTGGGTTGATCTGAGCAAAATTGTGCACCCGCGCTCCTATAATAAACCACTGAGGGGCGCGCACTTGATTATTTGGAGTGAAGGGCATTGAGAGAGAGAGAGAGAGAGAGAGTGAGAGAGAGAGAGAGAGAGAGAGAGAGAGAGTGTGTGTGTGTGTGTGTGTGTGTGTGTGTGTGTGTCTGTGCACCGGGAGCGCGCACACACACACACACACACACACACTCCGTGACTCGAGCTGCTGCTGCTGCTGCTGCTGCTGCTGGTAATAACTGAATGACCTTATCTCCGTCATGTAATGTTCTCGCTGGTGAGGGATTGGGCTTTGGAAGATAATAAATCTTGGCGTCGCCATACCTCGCGTCTTAGTCACTGATAGCTGGAGACACTCGAGAGGAGCGCAGCCCACTTGGTCGGAGGAGCACCTGTAGCGTGGTGGCCAACGACTGCTTGTGTGTGGGACCCATGTGGACCTCATCGTTATCTTCATCTTGAACATCCGTGCAGCTGCGATGTCAGTTTGGTGAACTTTGGCGCTCAGAGGGGATATATAGTTGATATATAGTTGATATATCGTTGATATATAGCTGATATATAGCTGATATATAGCTGATATATAGCGGGAGAGTCGCCGCGTGGTGCCCGTTCTCGCACTCCTGCGTCTTCTTAGAAAGGTGAGTTGGACGCAGATTTTTGTGCATGGAAAGAAAAGCCTATGGAATTGGCAGTTTTTTGTTGCTGTTGTTGTTGTTGTTGTTGTTGTTGTTGTTGTTATTAGACAACATGCTTTACATGCAACATGTAAAGTTAACATGCTTGATTGATATTTGATTTTAGGATCATGCAAATGTTTATAGTGGGAACGATCATGAAGCTGCAAAAGTACATCACTGTTTAAAGTTTCACATCTTTCACACAAATGTTGTGTGGTGTGTGTGTGTGTGTGTGTGTGATTGATTGATTTATAGAATGATTTTTTTTATGTACTTGTAGGCATGTCTATGTGCATAATACGGCGTTTCCACATGCGTCGACATTTTAATACTAGACAATTGTCAATTCCTAGTCGATAGTCGTATTGGGCACATGGTGATGATGGTGATGATCATCTGTTTGCAGGCTCCTGCAACTGCAGCATTCTGTCACAAATCTGATCAGAAATTGGGGCAAATAGTACTAATAGTATAAAGACAACCCGAACAGTCCTTTATGTTCGGTGGCACCCGGCTCTACGACGAGGTCCCCTTATTATTATTATTATTATTATTATTATTATTATTATTATTATTATTATTATTATAGGATTATATGATTACTGCGCCGCGCAGGGGTAAGCATATGCCTTTGTCATCCGCTGTCATTTGTTCACTTCCACTCGCCTATAGCCAGCCTCGACACACACACACACACACACACACACACACACACGGTCACACACACACACACACACACACACACACACGGTCAGGGGCTTATGACAAACGTGGTGTGTGTGTGTGTGTGTGTGTGTGTGTGTGTGTGTGTGTGTGGCGCTGAACTGTAGCGCACCAACGCCTCGCCTCGCCGTGTGTGTGTGTGCGTGTGTGTGCGTGCGTGTGTGCGTGCGTGCGTGTTGTGTGTGTGTGTGCGTGTGTGTGTGTGTGTGTGTGTGTGTGTGTGTTTGCTCCGTTTCTCTCCTCCGCCTTTTCCATTCTTGTCGTGTGCGCCGAGGAGGTGGATTGTTACTTTTAACAAAAGAGCCCACAGCACGCATACAGCTGCTCACTTGACCGAGAGGCGAGAGAACCGGAGAACCGGAGAACCGGAGAAGCGGGGATTTAGATTGTATTGTGCGTGGTGGCTGCTCGCCTTGGTTTTTGCGTGTTTGTATGGTGGTTCGGCTGCTCCAGCGGGTCAACCAATGCAGAAAAGGGAGAAAAGTTTCGGTAAGATTCCCCCGGCACGGCTCGATTCATCATCATTCATTTCCAATTTCGGCACACTCTCTATACAGTCTTGATTCATAATAATACAACACATGAGTACAGTACAGTAGGGCTACAACACTGTGTTGGTTTCTCTGCAACATCATTCTTCATCATCAAGTCTCATCTCATCTCATGTGTCTGCGTTGCATTGACACAAGGAAAACCGATTTCACCAAAAAAGGAAAAAGGATGACGCGTTTTACCCCCTATTTTTTTTACCCCCCCCCCCCCCTATGCTTGAGATAACGCCAACGAAGAACAAGAAAATGAGCTATTCGTGGCAAATCTAAATCTCTTATTGGCCAATAGCAAGCACTACGCTGCCATGGCAACAGTAATGATACCCGATAGGGTTGAAGTGTCAGCATCTTTTATCCCTGATGGGCTTCGGAGGGGCTAATGGAGCCGGCTGTTCTGTTCTGTTCTGTTCTGTTCTGTGTTTGGGATTAGGCTGTTGTTATTATTCCCGCCCAGAGCCGTTCCTGTACGAGGACGATCGATATCGACACACACATATTAGGATGATGCACGTGTTTAATCGGCACCTTTTGGGCGCAAAACGCCGCTCCAATTCCTCCACGTTAGATCACGTGGTGATCAGACGCTGCCCGTTTCGCGCGTACGATTGTAAAATGCTCTGCGGGGTCTAAACGCGTTGGTGAAGTTGCATAACGAGGGGACTTTGTTGCGTTAACGAGGTTTGCGCCCAAATGGTGCGGATGGAGTGGTACCTACGGAGGGATGCGTAACGGACGCAATCAACCATGTGCGCTTTTCTTACTGTTGTATCTTTATCCCGCCAATTAAACGCCTAACGGCTGCACTCAGTGCGGGGAAACGGAGGCGCCAATGCAACCTGTTTGATGGTGTGTGTGTGTGTGTGTGTGTGTGTGTGTGTGTGTGTGTGTGTGTGTTATGTGTGTTTTCAGTCTAAAAGGGAACACGTTTGAATGAGATCTATGGAAATCTATTAGCCCAGCATTGACATTGAGTGCGCCCAGCAAATATGCGCCTAACCAGAGTGCGGTAGGTAGGTCTAATTGGAGTGGACATAAAGCAATATACGTTCCCTTGTGTAGACTGACAATCAGGAATGATTGATATGGGAGCCGGCTATAGGATACCTCATACAAAACGAGGGAAAGGTTACCAAATGTAATTACCAGAAATTGAATGATTAAATGCAAATTTGATGTAGCTGACCCTGTAGCACTGGCATAACAATAGCTGTCAACTGTTTTCAAAATAAACATATACTCCATAACTCCCCCACTAAACTGTTTATCACTGGAGCTAGGCTATGGAAACATTTGTAATATTTGAACTACAATTATCTCCAATCAGTACTACAAATCAGTAAGTATAAAGTAATAACATTTGGAAATGTTGTATGAAAAGCAAAGCTGTGTCTGTGTGTCTGTGTGTGTGTGTGTGTGTGTGTGTGAGAGAGAGAGAGAGAGAGAGAGAGAGAGAGAGAGAGAGAGAGAGAGAGGGAGAGAGAGGGAGAGCGAGCAGGACAAAAGGGAGTTGGGGGTGTCACTCTCCTGGGGGAATGGCTGGAGAATACTAATTACATCTTGGTGCGGGCCACATTGTCCCACCACCGTGGCCCCAACAAAAGACCCTTCACACCCCTGCTTAGGGCAAACAATACATGGCTGGCCCGAGAGCTTCTCCTCATTGGCCACTCCTACTTTTGTAACTTAATGAAGGCAGTAGACTGGGATGGAAAGCGGCAAAACACAGTTTCAGGAGGAAACACAAAGTCATTACAGGCCCCCGGACGGTGTCGTTAATATTGGGCGGGAAATATATGTGTGTGTGGGTGTGTGCTAGTGTTAGTGCTACCTATGTACGATTAACAACATCATTTAAAATAATGTTATGAGTGTGTGTCATCTTTAAAGTGTTCAATTGTATTTGTTTTTGTCGAGCGTAATTAGGTTGCTATCTTTTTACTTTGACTTTCCCTTCAGCAACGCCAAACTCAGATTGGCCCGGTGTGTGAGTGTGTTGAATTAATAAAAAGGATAACATTTGAATAAAATGCTGAATAAAACATTCACGATTGTTGTTCCGTCACTACCTTTGCTCTTTCTTCAGTATTCCCAATTACATTGCGTACTCGAACAATACATTACGTTCACAAGGCCTAACCTGGTTCTTTTTAGGGTGGCAGTAGCTCAGGAGGTAAGAGCGGTTGTCTGGCAACAGGAAGGTTGCTGGTTTGATCCCCGGGCTCCGCCTCCTAGCTAAGTGTGGAGGTGTCCCTGAGCAAGACACCACCTAACCCTAACTGCTCCTGACGTGTTGGTTGTTACCTTGCATGGTTGGCACCGCCGTCGGTGTATGAATGGGTGAATGTGAGGCAATACTGTAAAGTGCTTTGGATAAAAGCACTATATAAATGCAATCCATTTACCATTTGTATCCTTCTCTGTCTCTCTGTCCCGCTCTGCCTCTACATGTCTCTCTGGTCTCGCAGGTATACAAATGCTTTCCGTCCAGCCGGACACCAAGCCAAAGGGCTGTGCCGGCTGCAACCGAAAGATTAAGGACCGCTACCTGCTCAAGGCCCTTGACAAGTACTGGCACGAGGATTGCTTGAAGTGCGCCTGCTGTGACTGCCGGCTCGGTGAGGTGGGCTCCACGCTCTACACCAAAGCCAACCTCATCCTGTGCAGGCGGGACTACCTCCGGTAAGCAGCCCCCGGCCGGTCATCGCCGTCGCCAGCAACCGTCGCCGCCGCTGTCACCGTCACCGACCCCCGCGGCCCCTTTATCTAGCTAGCTCAGCGAGGGAAGCGGTTTGCCCCAGATGCCAAAAAGGTGTTTTGGTTGGCCGATGGTGAAGCGTCTGTCAGTCCGTTGTGGGATTTTGTGCAGTATTGTGTCTGTGTGTGTGTGTGTGTGTGTGTGTGGTGGTGTGTGTGTGTGGCATTGGTGTATACCTTTACTGGCATCTCCTTTTTGATGCGCGATTTTCATTTAGTTTTTCTTCTTTCTTTTTTTACCCCAAAGAAAGATTCACTTTTTTTACAATTTCATTTCTTTAACTATTTAGATATTTAGTAGAGAGTCAATTTCTTTCTCCAAAACGTGCCATTAATGAGCAGGTTTATGCGTGAGACATCTTGAACAGGGATTTCTAGGCACACTGAGGTCATTGGGATTTGAACCCAGAACCTAACACCATAACAACTAGACAAGACCACCTGCCCCGGTATTCAAAGAAAACCACCAAACCTGGAAGTTAAATGTTTAAACTTAGCCCGGAACTCACCGATGTGTTTGACCAAGCACAAAATTAGAAGAATGCATTGTGTGTGTGTGTGAGTGTTTGTGTGTTTTTTTTATTGTTTATTATATATTAGCCTTCTTTTTTTACTGCAGACCACCCTGAATGCTCCTTTTCACTACCCCCCCCCCGCCCCCCCCGCCCTTTCTTAGCCTCTCTCCCAGCATGCAGCTGGGGGCTGAGCATCTACCAGCTGGCCTTGAGGATTCTTTAATACCTCTGTTCAGACCTGGTGTCTAGTATCCAGATGTATCCAGGATCCCGATGGATCTGGGATCTAGATAGAGTCCCACTCCAGTTGCACTCACACTGAACACGCGTCCCCGATCAGCACTTGCATTTGAATTACTCTTCCCCCAGTGATGTTGATAGGCTGTCAATGTCACAAGTCCCTGTTACCCAGGGTGGCCATCTGAGTGGGTAGGCCAGGGAAATGGAGTGGGTCCCCACTATAATTAGTTTTTGACAAACTGTGGCTATAATGATCATTATATATGTTGTATTTGAAAATAAAACAAATAATTAGATGCATACAGACAATGTAGATGTACTTTTATGAGCCTCAGAGGTAGGTTTAGAAGCAGAAAATATTCCTATTATTTTACCGAAACGGGAATGTCACAGCATTTCAACCAGCTTTGTATCATTTCAATGTGGGCAGTATATGAAAATAAACAATGTTTACCGTTCCTCAATATTGCCGACACCCACATCTGTGTCCCAGAGACAGGCATAGGCGACACCTTCGTTTTTCATTTTCAGCCGTTTTTCACTCTATAACGTGGATAGGTAGAGATAAGGTTGAACGCCTCAAAGTTCCCCTTTAAGTAAAGGCACCAGCAACAGCACACTGTTGACTCTTCTACAAGTAAAGTTCCTGCATTCAAAACCTTACTTAAGCAAAAGTGCAAAAGTCCTTTTGGATTTTAACGCTTTAGAGACACAGGATGATTTGCACACAACCCATCCTGTATTCAAATTAAGAATAAAAATAAGTTGCTATATTGACTTACACCA
Organism: Coryphaenoides rupestris; assembly: GCA_002895965.2. NCBI lineage: Eukaryota > Metazoa > Chordata > Actinopteri > Gadiformes > Macrouridae > Coryphaenoides > Coryphaenoides rupestris. The sequence goes on from PIJE02002253.1 coordinate 43,495, forward strand.
CCTCCAATGCTCTCTGACAGGAATATTAGAGTTGTGCGGTGTGGGCATTTCAGACGTTCACTCTTATTTAATAAATGAAGAATTCAATCTGCCCAATCTGTGGAATGACTTGAGCAGAGTTCAGTGGCTGGTTGCCATGACGATTGGCATACAAATGATCATGTAAGTAGAAACACAAAAAAACCTGTAATGAGGCCATTGATAAATACGCATTCACTCTACTACGCTGAACTAAGTACATCTGAATGTGGTTTTTTTTGCGATCGGATCTTTAAAGCCTAAATGGCAATTGATATTTTACACTGCAGATTTGAACTAGATCTGAGACTTAATTTTATGGCTCAACATGAACACGGCATCCAACTCTCCTTGCGGTTAGCTATGTGGTGATATGAAGGTGCACCATTCTGTGAATCGGCTTTAAATGAGTCTGAACGCTCATCATTGGATTCAATTATTTGCAGATTTCCTTTACCATATAAAAGTGAATCACAGCATGATTCTCCTTTTGTAGTATTGAGGCAATTGCCAATTAGCACCAGAGTTCACCTAAAACCTTTGACGCGTACAATAGCATCACAATCCATTGTCTCAAAGTCTGTATCAAGAGCGACGTACATGTTTTCTAGTGTGTGGGGCGCTAGCAAACACAGCTGTCTGCAGTGTTAGTCATTACTGCTGATGGTCTCAGTCTCTCTCTCTCTCTCTCTCTCTTTCTCTCTCTAGCAACACAAGGGTGCACACAGTAAGGGGGCATTTTTATTGGTACCTACTTCAAGCTTTGGGCAGCAGTGGGGGGGGGGGGGGGGGGGGGGGGGGGGGGAGGTGGGGGGGGCCCCGGATGCATGCTTCAGGTTTGAGTCTTTCTTTTGAAGGCGACACACTCCGTTTAATTTCCACATCGGGCATGAGAGAGCAGCTATTAGGTACTCTGGACGGACAGATTTGCTGGGGGGGACGTACTGCTGAGACGCACTGCCAGAGGCTAGCGAGAGGGCTAACAATTACTTGCCCACGCCACAGGCCCACCCTCGTGGCGTGCCTTTGGCTCTCACCAAGCACAGTTTGGGCCCTTAAAGAGTCTGCGGTGTGGTTGACCACTTCTCTGTTTTTGTCCTGCTGCTGCTGTTCTTGAAACTTGAAATCTGGGATTTTTGGTTTGGCGAGGCTAAACCGTAAATAAAAGATGTGATATTTGTGTATATTGTGAAAAGTAAAAGCATTAATACCACCGATATAACTATAAAGCCTACTTAGCATGATGTACTTTGCAACGTAGATAGAACTTGATCCTCTGTGATGTAAGAAAATCTGTATTTTCTTACATAAAGATGCTACCAAGAGGATCCCAGTCAGTGTGTGTTTAACGTTTAGAGTGACCTCACCCAAGTGTCGTTGTGTGGAGCTCATCCGACACCGACACCGGCTAGTGTGGGAGAGAGCGGGCAGTTGGCTAGCGCCGGCTATCTTGCGAAGGAGTGGAATTGTGAGCTTCTCCCCCGCCAT
>PIJE02002253.1:50000-67500 GCA_002895965.2 Coryphaenoides rupestris
CTTCCTTCGCGTCCTTCCGTCCTTTCTCTCTGCTGTTTGTTCTTTCTTTACACTCGCTCGCTCTATTTCTCTCGCTCGCACTTTGATGGCCGCTAATCGGACGGCTCTTCAACACAACGCGACGCGCAGAAGTGGTGCCTGCGATGATGATGATGGTGATGATGATGGTGATGAACGCCTGATTCTAATTCACGCTCGCATCAAAAGGAGAAAAGTTGTGTTTGATGTCTGTCTCGTAGCGATGCTCCTCCCCCTCCTCCTCCTCCTCCTCCTCCTCCTCCTCCTCCTTTCGTTGCCGGCACCTGGAACCGGCGAACACCCCCCCCCACCCCCTTTACTCCCTGCCACCTCCTCCGCTCCCCCCCCCCACCCCCTCCTCACCCCCACACCTCCACCCCCCCCAGAGAGACTCCCCTACCAGGGGTGGGGGGCGGGGGGGACGTACACGCTATCCAGTGGTGTGCCGCGCACCCGCCAGCAACATCGCTACAAGGTGAACTACTCGCCCCGGCACATGTTATTATTAATAACTGTCAGAGGGGGGGGAGAGGAGAGAGAGGGAGAGGGAGAGAGAGAGAGAGAGAGAGAGAGAGAGAGAGAGAGAGAGAGAGAGAGAGAGAGAGAGAGAGAGGGAGAGAGGGAGAGGGAGGGAGAGGGAGGGAGAGAGGGAGGGTCACCCCGAGACAACTCCTCGGAATAGAACCTTGGGCGAGGCAAGTAGGCCGCAGCTGGAGCTCGCTGTAAAACAATACACCCCCTCGCACGCCCCCATCGTCCCCCCCGACCGCCACCCCGCCCCCTAAGGAGCCACAGCGCTTAAAGCAAGAATAATGCATCGGTAGAGAGAGAGAGAGAGAGTGTTGGGGAGAATTGGGGAGAGAGGTAGGGAGAGAGAGAGAGAGAAAGAGAGGGAGGGAGGGTAGCAAGTTCGCCAACATTTCTCGGCCCGTGAAAAATTAAGATGTCACCACCTGGCGCTTCCGAAGCATACCTTTACCAGCGGGGATTTAAGGTATTAGAATATGAATGGCCGGCTGCCGTAGCGTCCATTGTGGACGGACCTCCGCTTTTTTTTCCACCCCTTTCACCCCTGCCCCCCCTCCCTCGTTCTCTTCCTCCGCCGCACGTCCGCGCATTGTCATTAAAGTTTAGTGCCCTGACAGCGCTGTTAAATTTCAAATGGTTTGCAAAGCGCGGTGAAGCCGACGGAGGGAGGGAGGGCGATGAGGAGGATGAAGAGGAGGAGGAGGAGGAAGAGCCGGGAATGAGATGAGAGGGTTGGGGGGAAGAAATGCTAATTGCCACATCAGATGGCGGAGACGTTTCTAGTTAGCGGCGTCTCTCGTGGGATTTTATTAGCGTCACAGTCGGGCCAGCGGAAACAACTTCTGCTCGACATAATGAAAGGTTTTTTTTTACTGCGGCGTGAGGATCTATATATATATATAGTCTCCTTCTCTTTTTTTTATTTTCGGATGAGGTGCTGGTTGTTTGAGGTGGAGGTGAGAACTGAGTCAGCGAAGTTCCGCGCATCTCGAAAACGGCTTCCGCGTTGGCGCTTATTTGAGTTAGCGCTATCGCCGGTGATTGACGAACACCGCAGTAAATGTTGCTCTCTCTCTCTCTCTCTCTCTCTCTCTCTCTCTCTCTCTCTCTCTCTCTCTCTCTCCTACTCTCACTCTCACTCTCTCTCTGCTAACCTTTCCATTAGTACCTCGTTTCTTGTTTTTTTTTCTTTAGTCTTCTTTGAAACGCGTCACAAACACAGCTCCTTGCGGAAACACAACGCAGACAGACAGCCTGGTAAATCACTTCAATCCTCTTCAAATGAAATTGGTTTTGGCAGAGGTCAGGGTTCACAACGCTGTCCGTGTCATGACTTTATCTAATCTGAGCAGGAGAAGAGAATGGAGTCATCCCTACCTCTCTCTCTCTCTGTCTCTGTCTCTCTCTCACTCTCTGTCTCTGTCTCTCTCTCACTCTCTGTCTCTGTCTCTGTCTCTTTCTCTCTGTCTCTCTCTTTCTCTCTGTCTCTCTGTCTCTGTGTCTCTCTGTCTCTGTATCTCTCTGTCTCTGTCTCTTCTCTCTCTCTCTCTCTCTCTCTCTCTCTCTTTGTCTGTATGCGCTCACAACTCCAGTGCCACATTTTCAATGCTCGGTCTCGGTTGCATTTTCCCTTAAGACAGTATTGTTTTGTGTTTCTGTGTGTGTGTGTGTGTGTGTTGTGTGGTGTGTGTGTGTGTGTGTGTGTGTGTGTGTGTGTGTGTGAATAGTGTGTGGGTTGCACAATGAGTCTACTCTATAGCGATATTGCAGTACGGTTGGGCGCAATATCTGTAGCTTGAAATATATATATTTTGGAACGTGCACAATAAATGAATGAAAGAGTGATTTTTGACAATAGTCTGTGCATAATGTATCTCTCAAAAGACAAAAGCAGCAGGAAGCAGGGTTATATACATAAGTTATATGCTCTGAGTTTGAAGTATTTCTTTAAATACATAACCATGTTTTAGGCTCCACCAAATGTAGTCTCTAAAATTGTAAGCCACAGTTATATACTAATATTTATTTGGTAGGATTATTTGTATTATTATTATAATTGTAATTACTATTATTATTATTTACATTTCTTTACCAGGCTTAACACAGGCTTAGCTCCTAATGTTTATAGCTGTCCATTGCTTTGGTTATGTTTTTTATTTTTAAACGTTCAACGGTCAATCCGAAAAATATGTGGCCAGCAGGAATACAATACACATTATAAGCACAGACTCTGATCACATGGAGGCGTGCCCTTTGGCCATCGTGAAACGCCGACAAGCTTGTAGAATTTATCGGATACAAACCAGCCCGAGGATGAAAGAAAGCGCAAACAATTTTTGGGGTTTTGTTTTTTGGGGGCAGTGAGACAATAACATGTATTTCTTGGCAATTCTCTGTCAACATGTTTACTTCTCTCATTACGGACACAATTATAATATTCATTACCGTGCATTTGTTTAGCTAATGGAGAACGATCGCTGTTATATTTAGCCGCGCGTCGCAAGTTGCGAGTTACCAAATAATTAGGAATCTGCTGTTGGCGAACTGGTGTGGAATAAGTCAATGTAATTATTGTGTAATGATTAAAAAAAAAAATGAAATTTATATGTTTAATTAGACCTCCGTAAAAAATCACTACATTTCATTTTAGCAAATGTCCAATCACTCAATCCACACACACACACACACACACACACACACACACACACACACACACACACACAACCTACCTCAACTACGAAATACATTTTTGCAGGATTTGACTTTGACTCATTCAGACTTTACTTTACATGTCGGCCCATGTATTATGATGGAAGCTAGGGGTACATAGCAACAGTGCTAGCCAGAAACACTCGCACTGCAGACTGCGTGCGCAGCGGTTTGCCGTAACGACTCGACAATCAACGCTCGCCGTATCTCTCTGCGCGGCTCATCATTACCAGCGTGCTAGCATTGTTGAAAGGGGGTGGGGTCAGCGGGAGTAGGCGGGGGTGGGGTGGCGGTGGGGGAGGGGTCGGCATGTCCTCTCCGCACACCTGCGTTCTATCTGTACGATCAAGCCGTGTGCGATGTGACTTCGTAAAATAATAATTCCGACGTCACGTGGGGTGGGCGTGGCCTCGGAGAGGATGCGAGGTAACCGTGGCGATGTTACACTGATTACCAGCACACTCTGCTCTGCAGGAGTCTCTTGTTTTGTTTCCCATTTTTATTTTTTTGCTTTTTCCCACCAGTTGGCTTATCTCATTTGGTGTCCCACACACACGAGGCGGGGGTAATGAAAAATTCATTGAATCAGTTACCCGCCGCAATTGAACTCATCAATCATCTCCAGTTCCTTTTTTTTAAGAGTGGGGGGGGGGGGGGGGTGATGGGGGGGGGGGGGGGGGAGCATGTGACCATTTCAGTCAGTCATGGTAACCCCCGGTGTCCACGCAAACCTCTTTGTAATGAATATTGACTGGTTTGCGTTGAATTCGCTCAAGCAAATCCAGCTTTGAAATTTCCAGAAATGCCCTCGCACACACGCACACACACACACACACACGCACACACACACACACACACACACACACACACACACACACACACACACACACACACATACACACACACACACACACACACACACACACACACACACACACACACATACACACACACACACACATTTTGATCACAGGCAACCAATGTCTAGATTGCTTATTTATTTATTTATTTTTTTAATTCATTACATTTTTGGGGGGCAGTATATAAATTAAATCCACTACCTGCTGTGAAAGAGAGAGAGAGAGAGAGAGAGAGAGAGAGAGAGAGAGAGAGAGAGAGAGAGAGAGAGAGAGAAATGGCAGAAACAATTTCTTCCTCATAACAGGAGCTCTGAATTTCACTTCCAAACTGTAGAAGCTTATGTCTCTCTCTCTCTCTCTCTCTCTCTCTCTCTCTCTCTCTCTCTCTCTCTCTCTCTCTCTCTCTCTCTCTCACCCATTTGCTATCCTTCCATGGTTGAGATTAACCTTTATGGCCCTGATAAATGCTCTTTATTGACATCAAAGTGGTGGGGAGATGGGCACTGAGCCTTATGGTGGAGGGTCCCTCTTCCAGCGGGACCCTCCTCCCTCAACGGAACGGTAATCGCGGGGCCGTCCGTTTGGAAATTATGCCCGTCTTTGTCTTTTTAATTAAACTCAAGCACAGTTTAGAGGCTGTTTGACCTTTGCTGGCCTCCCTCCTTTGTCGGGGGGAGTGCCGCGGGTCATTTCCATGCATATATTACTTGTTCCCCCCCCCCCCCCATCCAACACACACCCACACCCACCCCCACCCACCCCACCCTTCCCCTCGCTTCCGCTCCGGCAGTGATCCACAAGGCTTTTACAGATTAAGGATAGGTTTGGATCAAGAAAATGCGTCGGACCGCTCTCTCCATCCTCCTCCTCCTCCTCCTCCTCCTCCTCCTCTCCTCCTCCTCCTCTTCGTTTTACTTTTACTTTCTCTCTTCGTCCTCCTCCTCCTCTTCCTCTTCCTGCTCCTCCTTCCTCCTCCTCCTCCTCCTCCTCCCCTTCACTCCCGTCCTCTCCATTCTCTAAAAGCGAACAGGGAGAAATGCAGAAATGCTGGTTTATTTTGTGCTGTGTCCTACTGCCCCGGTCGGTGTAACAATTAAAGACCACCGCCCTAGCTTCGGCACAGACCTGTTAGACCAGTGCTACTGTAAATTCATCGTGTTTTCGTCTTTTTTCACACACGTTGCACGCTTGCACACCCACACAGACACACACACACACACACACACACACACACACACACACAACACACACACACACACACACACACACACGCACACACACTCACTCACTTTGGTCACTTACACACCGTGTGTTGTTCTGTAAGAAATTGTATCCTGCTATCTCACCACTCTCTCTTTCTCTCCCTCTCTGACTCTCTCTCGCTCTCTCTCTATCCCCCATGTGATCACTGATCATCGGCCTGAACCTCGAGCTCTAATCCAGTCTGAAAGGCCTCACTCGCCCGCCACACTGCTGTTTGGCTGGCTGGCTGCAGCAGGCATGCATGCTTGGCGACTATCTCACCACCCCCCCCCCCCGTGCCTTTGCAAGCCTGCAAGAGCATAATAACCACACTCAGCTGTTTGACACACCGCCATACGCCAAACCCTCCCGATACCCCCACTAGCAACACCATCACCCCCACACCCCCCCCCCCCCAACAGAGGCTTTGGCAGCTGTCGGTTGCTGTTTTGTTCCATCCTGGGCCCCACTTTTCTGTCTCTTGTAATTCTCATTCTCGTGTAGTCTGTACCCCCCCCCCCTTACTCCCCACCCACACCCCCACACACACACACACACACACACACACACACACACACACACACACACACACATACCTCACACCTCCTCCACCTGATAAACACACTTCCCCACACACGGCCCTCAAAAAAAAAAAAAGGCGCCCAAAATGCCTCCCAAAATGTTCCGAACTTCTAACCAACCGACACACACAACACACATCCACTCAGGTAATCCACCATTCAACTGCCAACCCCCTCACCCCCCCCCCCCCCACGCCCCCCAGCCCCGCCCCCACCCACCTGCCTGCCAAAAAATATAAAATGGCAGGCACTGACTGTCTGCTAGTGAGACAGCATGCCCCCCCCACCTCCCCCTCTCTGCACCACCACCACCAGCACCACCAGCACCGGCGCTCCTGAACCCGACTCGCAGCTTTGCGCTCCCTGTGCCGTGGGCTTTGTTTTAAACTATTGATGCTAAATAGCTCCGAGTGACTGGGAGGAGCTGATGCGCTGCGGTTGGTTGGCTGCTGCTTGCTGCTTGCTGCTTCTGCTTCTGCTGCTGTTGTTGTTGTTGTTGCTGTTGTTGGTGGTGGTGGTGGTGGTGGTGGTGGTGGAGGTTGTGGTGGAGGTGGAGGTGGTGGTGGTGGAGGTGGTGTTGGTGGAGGTGGTGTTGGTGGTGGGATCAAATGCATGGCTAATGGTCGCCGCTGGAGTGGGTGAGAAGGGAGAGAGAAGGATTGGGGGGTGGGGGGGGGGTCTATGAGGGATGAGAGGGATGGAGGGATGGAGGGAGAGAGAGAGATGGAGAAAAGAAAGAAAGGTGGGAGACGAGAGAAGGGGCCAGAGGCGGCATGGAGTGTGTGGGGGGGGGGGGGGGAGTGTGTGAGGGAGCTGCAGACTGGCGGACACAGAAAAAGCACCTATTATGACTCACACCCCCCCCCCGCCTCCTCCTCAGCCCTAGCCCACCTACAACCCACCCCACCGCAACGCTCCGATGTGACCTCCGCTGACTCCGGTGTGTGTTTGCAGGTGTGTTTGCTTGCAGGTATGTCCGTCCGTGTGTGAGTGTGTGTGTGTGTGTGTGTGTGTGTGTGTGTGTGTGTGTGTGTGTGTGTGTGTGTGTGTGTGTGTGTGGGCGCCTACAATATCCACGGAGTTGCCTGTGCAAACACGGTACTTAGCAGCTCTGTAAACTCCCGGGCAGACCGGCCTGCAGGGCCCCAGCGACGTGTCCAGAGACCGGCGCTCCGATCAGGTTGGCGTGGGGAGGGAGGGGGAGGAAAGCAGGAGGAGGAGGAGGAGGAGGAGGAGGAGGAGGAGTAGGAGAGGTGGTCGTGGCCATAGGGTGTGTGAGCAACACAGCAAGGCCAGGCCGCTGTGCGTTCTGTTCCAGAGAGATGGATGGAATGCCGTGATGGAGATCGACTTTCAGACGCGCTGCAGGGGCTCGTGAGAACACTTTTCAAAGTTCGATTTTTAAGTTAGTTAACCGCATTATTGAGCCCTGGTGGGAAAAGTTGAACACAAAACAACACAATATACGGCATGTATATATATATATATATATATGTATAATGTATGAATTACTCGTGTACTGATTCGAATCCAGCCCGGGTTGGATTTGTACATTCCACTCGATCACGAAGAACATGGCGGCTGGCGGTGCATTTCCTGTTGTGACAGCCGAGTGGCAGGAAGCTGCACCTTGTTAGTGCGTCGTTGTCGTAGGGTGCGCCGCAAAGTAAGAGTCCCCCGCCCCCATCTCTCCTCCCCCCCCCAGTAGCAGGAAGCTGCATCTTGTTAACGTGTCATTGTCAGGTGTGCCACAAAGTAAGAGTGCCCACCTTCTCTCCCTCGAGTGATTTAAGTCAACCATCTGGATGTGCTCATTAGCGACTGAACTAAAGTTACCCCGCTGATGAGTCAGATCAGCTGACGTAATGCAGGGGTGGGCGGGGAAAAAAAAAACACACACGGTAGGTTGGACCTGCACTTCCTGAACCCGGAATGTATTCTCCACTGCTGGTTAAGTTAATTCATTCATTCCACTGGTGCCCTGAACCTGGGGGACCACAGAGCGCTGGGAATTCTGCGAGTCTGGATCCCACCCCCCCCCCCCCCCCCCATTAGACACTCGCAGGAAAGTGGGCACCTGTGTGCGACGTTAACGCGGGCAGAGAGAACCTCGCGTGTCAGCGCGGTTCACCGCCAATTTGCCGTTGTCGGGTTCCTGCCGCCGCCGCTGAGCCAAGCCGCCACCTCCCTGCCACCCCCGGTCGCTAATGAGGCCTTTATGGAGATGAAGTGGTGGAGGTACTGCAGGAGCGAGGAGCGAGGACGAGGGGACAGTGAGCCACCGGGGACCGGCGGAGACCGGCTTGTCGGAGGGTGAAATGAAGAGGGAGATCGGGAGCGTGTCTGTGTGGGCAAGACTATCATCGTCATCGTCATCATCATCATCATCATCATCATCAAGACCAGATTGGCAAGTGTCAGTCCCATTAATTTGCCGCTGTTTCTTCCGAAAACGGCGGCGCACAGAGACGCCGAGCGGTGCACCGCCGCCATACTGCCTCCGAGTCTCTGAGAGACTTCTCAATTAGCGAGCGGCCTCGTGGAACACTGCCATGTGCCTTCTGTAACCCCCAACCCGCCCCCCCCCGCCCCCCCCCCCTATCTCCCAGCTGCGTCCTCCTGCAGCACACGGCTCACGAGATCGGGCTGACGGTCGAGGTGCAGCTCCTCTCTAACCCCAGCTGGATAAGCCCCACCCCCCTTAATCCTGCAGATAAGACAAGCGTACCGAAACATTGGAAACGCCCCGAGAGTCAGCCCTTGTTTCCATAATGAATGCGCTTTTTAAAGGAGAACGGAACCCGAGAATTTGGTCACCTGTTTTGTTTATGTTCATGACAATGAAATACATTTTTGTAGTCCCGTTGACAACGAGTTTTGTTGGGATGCCAGTGAATATGCAGTATGCAAATGTAGTGTTGAAAAGACCAACTAATGGTTTTCTGCAAATCCCCAATGGTAAATTTAGAGCCCACTCCCTCACGCCTAGCTAAGTGGAAAAGGTCGGAAACTACATACTTCCAACTATATTTGTTTTACTGTGGGTTAGCTCGTTTTACAGTGACATTGTGAGTTTAATTACATCGCGTAACATTATCTCCTCAAATACTGATCAACTTTATAATCTTCTGTTTACATGTTGTTTGGTCACGCTTTGTAAACCAGAGTTCGTAATTAGCTCGCTGCTTAGCCTAGCAAATGCTGGCTGGTCATAAATATATTGCGTCATCCAAAGGGATTTTTTATTTGTTTTCTTTCAATGTTTTATGAGTTGTTACTTCAGCCAAAAACATCTCCAGCAGTACTGGCCCATTAGGAAGATGAAGGTACTAACTTATGATATGTTATGTTGTTATGATCCATGTGTTACAAAGTTACATCATCTCTGTATCCAAAAAGTAAAAATGTAAAATGTGAAACATGATTTTATTATCTTTAGGCACATCGCACAGAAATGTAATGATCAGATGCCCTTGGTATATCCCCCCCCCCCCCAAAAAAATATACTGTAAATATATATAAATAAATAAATAAATAAATAAACAGGAAGTCATTCACTTTTTTCAATTGCAGTTGCTGGAGCCAGAAAAAGTAGTCTTCAAATAATATGCAGTTTTTGATGTAGCACTGGCTCTTAATGAAAACGGCAGTGTTTAAGTGTGTTTGAAAATCAAAGTCTGCAATGCTTTGTGGCGGCTCGAACCTGAATCTCTGTGATAACACATAATATAGCGAGAGAGGGGGATGAGAAAAAGAAAAAAAAAAACAGCAAGGCAGGCGTAACCAACCCCGGCCAGATGCAGTCACCGTGCTACGCTTGTGTAAAATGAGATGTAAATGCAGCAATTTCAACAGTCTGATTTATTCATGAGTAAGCCAAAAAAGAAAGAAGAGGAATGCTAATGCTACAGACTTGCGTTTTTTGCCCTTGGCCGGGACACATCCACAAACAAGTCACTCAGGCAGGGAATTAACAACTTCATTAAGTCACCTGACAGCGTTGCCGCGCACGTATCGCCGTGTGGCCAAAATTGACGCTAACCGAGGCTAGCGCGGTACCGTGACCCCCTCTCCCTTATTTGTTGAGTCGTCAAATGGTCAGGACCTTTTAATTCAACTGACCCCCCCTCCCCCCCCCCCCCCTCCATAAAGTTGTCTTCGCTGAAAAATAAAAATGTTGTCGGACAGAAAGTGGGAACGTTGTCCCGAGATTGAGGGCCATCGGCGCGGAGGAGTCACCCTGGTGATGAGATCCATACGAGAACGGCTGGCGAGGAGGGGAAGGAGATAGGAGATAGGGAGGGCTGAAACTAAATCAATGTGTTTCTGAGGTCATGTCTGGTCCCTTCATTAAATGTATATCTGAGAGTCTGGGATTACAGCAGCAACACCAAGGGTATGGCGACGGCGAGCTGTGTGTGTGTGTGTGTGTGTGTGTGTGTGTGTGTGTGTGTGTGTGTGTGTGTGTGTGTGTGTGTGTGTGTGTGTGTGTGTGTGTGTGTGTAAAAGTGTGGGATGAGTAGGGGGGGGGGTTGGGGGCGGGGTGTGGAAGGACTCTGATTGCACACCAGTTTCATTGCATATACATTTAATCTCTGGAAGGGGGGAAAAAAAGTGTCAAGTGCGAGACGATCTGAGTGTCTTTCAATTCTGTGATTCTGTCGAGACGGCGTCTGCCTGGGAAGGGCCGATCAATTGGGCGGGAGGGCGGTGCCGCGTCACAGAGGCGAGGGAAGACGTGTCGTTTGGCCGACCGCAAAACCAGCGCCGCAAGTACGCTGGTTTTGTTAGCATGTCAGCAGCAGCATCCCTCGACTCAAATAAAAAAAAATGTATATAAAGATGATAGATACAGAGAGTAATGCCTCTGTAAAGTTTAGTGACTGAATTTTAGTGAGAGTTGTTTTTCTCAACACTATCACAATGTGAAATGGGAGCACTCAAATTGTAATAATAATAATAATAATAATAATAATAGGCACAAACAACAAACCTTTTAGCGTAGAGTCATGGCTTTGTGTGCCTGTTTAGCACATTCTATTTTTCACACCGTACCCATGTCATGAAAAAGCTCGCTTTTTGGGTTTGTTTGTGAAATTGTGAAAAACTTGCGGTCTGAACAACATTTTTAACACAAGAGATTTGTTTTGTATCTGTTGAAACTACACATGTGTGGTCTTTAGAATTAGACTGTCTTCATGACCTCTTTTATATTAATAGTTTAAGGAGACGGATGACCATAAACGTTGAGACATATCTTTGCCTGAAAGGAAATTGAACTTTTGACCGACCAGCAAGGCAAGGCAGGAGTACAGCCTGGGTGGTATGCTATGTATTGAAGGATTAACCAATGCAAGTATTCACATTTCAAAAGTCTCAAGGGTTTTGGTGAAGTTCTTGTCGAATGAATGGGCGGTGCGTCATCCGCACATGAAAAGCTCTCCTGCGACTGGAGGATCGCAGGTGAAGGGTACTGTTCACTCTCTCATCGCTGCCACCAACTAGAACTGCAGAAACCCCACAGAACAGGGAAATGTAGTCGCCATGACTTTAATTACGTTTCACATTTGCAGTCAGAACAGAGCGGCTGCTGCTCAGAGAAGTATGAAATTAAATTTTATTTTCAATGACATGGCAGAAAAACAACATATTTAGAGTTCATCTGCGATCACCTCTATTCTACTAATTGTTTTCCCTCTGACTAATATCGAGGGGAGATTTGTTTTGTATTAATTCAGCACCAGCTCTGGGGAGGAGGTTATATTATGTTGATGATTGAAATGTTTATGTATATATATATATAAATATAGTACTTTTGACAGGTTTCCATAAAGGTATCAAAGTAGCCACAACATATTAATACAAGGTTTTCCACTAGAAAATGTATGCCATACACATTATTTTCTCACAGTTTTTTGCAATTCCATTCATAATTAAAAAAATTGTTCATTCAACTTTTATTTCTGAAGTGTGTTGTTGTGAAAATGGCTGGTTGTTATGAAAGAGAACTACATGTGCAAATTAGTAACGTCTCGTGTTCTCTGACATTCCTTTCACACCAAGGACGAATGTTGTTGTGGTTTGAGTTTGGATTATTTGTTTTATGTTCCGTGTCCCTGAAAGTCTCAGGTACCAGAAAACACAAGCCACAGAAGTGTAACCCTTCACTCCAAGCCTCTCTGTTCTCAGTTAATGAGATGGCACGTCGATGTTAAAAGCTTTGAAGGCACCCTATAATTGCTATGTTGGGGCGCGGAAAAGCTTGCCAGCCATTAACCTCTCCAACACTACAATTCACGTCACGTGTTTGGCAATAACCTCGCGAGTAATGTTCAATTTTGTGAATGCTTGAGCTCTTGATTTGGGCTGTAATTAAATTGGGCTTTTTTCACATGGGCACCTGTAATCACCAGGGATTGAATGTGAAGTGCCAGTGCTTTGTCCTCGACATGAGTGCTAAATTATCTGGAAAAGAGGGGTCATATTTTTTCTCGTAAGGGGTCAAGAGTGGGCCGGCGTTGTTTTGTTTTGCGGAAGCGCAGAAGGAATGCGCCGAAATTGGTTACTTAGCCGTCGTTTGAAGTATTGCCGACCGTAATTTCTGATAAAAAACTACAAATGAGAGCTCTTAGCAGACTTTGATGGCCGCCGCTAATGGTCGTGTAGCACAATGCTAAGCCTCAGTGGTTGTGGGCCCCCGATACAGGAGAACACAGCCAGTTTAACCCACAATACAAAGAGGAGAAACCTCTACATGCTTCATATGTAAACTCAATACTTTAACCAAAGGGGCTGAAAGATTAACGTTTTGAATTAGGGGCCTGGTTTTGTACTTTTTCTCTTGCAAAACTCCCCATTGTGTTATTCAAGGCTATGGCAACCATCGCGTTGGCACTTTGTAACTCTCAACTAAATTCCACTAAACTCTACTTCCATTTACACTAAGTGCAGAATTTGAGTTAGGTTGCCCAGGCAGCTCACGCACCTCCCCACCCCCCCACCACCACCACCACCACCACCACCGGCACCACCAGCTCCTCTTCCCCCTCCAGTTGAGATTAGCTAAATTAGCTGTGAAGAGCGGCTGACTCGTGGGAGCGCGTGTGTTTTGCTGCAGATAATTGTCGGTCTGCCGCGCCATACCCTGGCAGCCCCTCTCCGTTTGGCATCGCAGGTGGACTGGCACGGCTGAGAAAGTGCCCCATCAATCCTGCACATCTGGGCCCGCGGGGGGTCAAAAAACTTCCACCATATCCACCACTAAACCAAAAAAATCCTTGCTCGCACCTCTGCCAACACCCCCCACCGCCCTACTTTTTGCCTGTTGTGCATTCTCGTCCGTATATTTTGTTTAAGCCAGCCCACGCGGCTTTTGGGAGTTTATTTGGAAAAAAGCTAAGCGGTTGAAAAAATGTGTTTTAATGGAAGCTTTTTGGCTAATTACAGCAAAGAGCAAACATTTTTAGGACTGCCGCGCGGTTCGCCCATAATCCACTCTCCGCCATTATGGTATAATGGCACACATCAGTGTTATCGTGCGTGCACTACATGCGCTGTGTACGAAAAAAGACACACACAGACACACACACACACACACACACACACGCACACACACACACACAGAAAGAAAACGCGACCAAGCTAGCAAGTTTCTATAGGAGCTAATTAGGACGCTTTGTGCGAACTCTCTCTGCTGTGAGGAGGGGGGAGCGGCTGTGGTGGTGGGGGTGGTGGCGGCGATGGCGGTGGTGGTGGTGGTGGTGGGGGTCTTTGACAGTTTCGCAAGTGCTTCGTGGGTACGGTCGGCGGGCCTCCCACAGCACGGGCCCATAATTCATCATTAGGGTATCAGAGTCCAGGTGCAGATGAGAACTGATAGAGCCGGCAGCCCAGTCAAGTCAGAGCACTCAAGGAGGGAAATCTTATCCCAGGGACAATTCCCAGGTCTTGGCCCGCGGTAATTGAAATAATTTTGCCCCCCCCCCCTCAACCCCCATGAGTTGTTTAATCACTGACAATCACACATACGGTGTCAGGGGAGCGTGCTGGTGGAGGAGGGGGGAGGGTTACTAAATTGAAGAGCCCATAAGTCTGATTACATCTGCCATCCTTTAACTTACCACTTTCCCACACCCCCCCTCTCTCTCTCTCTCTCTCTCTCTCTATCATTCTCTCCATTCACTACTAGTGTCGTGATGTGTTCCACCATGGCCGGTCAACCTGGTGTCTATTTTTTTTGGGCTATATACCGTCAAACCTCCCGAACGATGAGGATGCATAACGTCATTTTTTCCGGGGTTTTTTCTCGTTTTCCCCCTCCTGTTTTTTGACAAGTGGGGGGGGGGGGGGGGAGCCTTCCCACCGAGAGTTGCAACAAATCATTTGTCGGGTTATTAACCCCCAGAGCCTCTAATTATGCAGATTGCCATAGATTTTTTTTCTCCCTCCCCTCTCTCCACCCTGCCTGCCTGCTCGTGCCTGGAGAGTGAGATCCACAGTGGGGTGGGAGTGGGAGAGCGGGGTGGGGGTTGTTCTGCCGGCTGGCTGGCTGGCTGGCTGGCTGGCTGGCTGGCTGGCAGGCAGGCAGGCAGGCAGGCATGCAGGCAGACGGGGAAGTGGGGTGCGGTGGAGGTGGTGGTGGCGGCGGTGGAGGGGATGGACGGCCGTGCATTACTGAACTTGCCACATTCATCATGTTGACTGATGGCACAGGGAGAGCGCTCCCCGGGTCCCGGTGGTTAATGTAGTGGGTAATTAACTGTCATTTGCCTAGTAATAGGCCAATGATCAATGGTTTGTGAGGAAACAAATTGTAATCCGCCCGGCTGATGAATGCACGCCGAGGCCACTGGCATCAGAGGCGGTGGCGATGGTGAGGGTGAGGGTGAGGGATGGGGTAAAGGGGGAGCTGGGAGGGGTGGGGTTGGGGGGTTGTTATGGGTGGCGAGGGGAGGAGGTGGTGGGAGAGAAGGCGTAGGGGGAGTATGGAAAGGGGGAAGGCTCGAAAGCAAAGCCCTCTTGTCAGAATTTGTTAAGAGCCGGCTTCCCCAACACACACACACCCACACGCACGCACCCACACGCACGCACACGCACGCACACGCACACACACGCACACACACCACACACACACACACACACACACACACACACACACGCACACACACGTACACACACCAATAGTCAGGTCCAGTCATCCAGTATATCTCAGGATTGGCTAAGCACACTAAAACTAAAGTTAACATTGAGTTTGTTGCCTATATATGTCAGTCAGACAATTAGAATTCACAGGAAAGAATCTTTTACAGGATTTATCATTGACTTTAGTGTCTTTTTCAGTGTGATCTGCAGATTTGCGGTAGTTTAGTGTTGCTATCGTGCTACTTGAGAGGCAGTGGTCTGACACACATTTGGTTTCCAGCATCACCATCATCAGGATCAGTCATCTTCAGCGCCCTTTGAACCTGTGTTTCACAATGAACCCGGATCTCAACAGGGTCACGTGATCACGTCGACGTGGCGTCGCGCACTCCGCGCCTTGTTTTATTTCATTTATCCCTTTTTTTTTTCTCTGCAAAAAACACACGATTTTAACGATGGCACTCATGCTCGCGGGCGGAGCTCAGGTTTTGAGGTCCACTGGGCTAAGACCTTGTGGAATAATTTAATTGGTGTCTGTTTTCTTCTCATCAAATAGGTACCACTCAGCCGTACCGAGCGTCTCTCGATTCAGACCGGGAGCAAGGTAGCTCTCCGCTGTCTCCCCCGCCACTGTCTGCTCCCTTTCAAATTCAGATCCCTGCGTATGAATTTTAATAGAAACGTTGCGTCTTTCAACACTCTTTAAATATACATGGTATTTAGTCAGCCGTGGATGTGGAAAGTGTGCGTGCGTGTGTGTGTGTGTGTGTGTGTCTCGTCGGGAACCCCCTTCCCACCCCCCACCCCTCCCCATCCGCGTTCTACACGTGTAATTCCGGCGCGTTCCGTCATTGTAACCGCCAGACCCGGGCCGCGACCCAGGCGTCACTTTCGTACGCGGCGACGACTCACACCGCCGAGAGAGTGTGTGTGTGTGTGTGTGTGTGTGTGAGAGAGAGACGCATAAATGGAAACGGACCAATTATAAATCCTGGTGTCACAAAAAACAAACTGGAAACCCCGCCCCCCCCCCCTCCCCCCCTCTCTCTCCCGCCCCCTTCCAGAAGCCGCGTGTCGCGTGGCGGAGAGCTAGCTTGTACAGCTTGAATTCATTACAAGCCAAAACCCCGGGCTTAATTTGCCGGCGTCCCCCCCCCGAGAGCCATTAGCGTCTGTGGCGTCAAGCTAGCAGCACGGCGTGAGCCGAACGGCAGGTACGCTTCCATCCATCTCCCACCCCCCCCACTCCCCCCACCTTCCAACCCACCCACCCTGTACACACCGTCACCCCCACCCACCCACCCACCCACCCACCCAACGTCTCCCGTTTGAAGTAGTCTGCCCCTCCCCAGCCCAGCCCCCACCAAGCGCAGCTGGCTGGTTGGCTGACTGCTGACTGACTGGTGCAGGAGCCAAGTACAGTCGGGTGGTGAATGTCTTCGCTAGGCCTATTATTAGATAAAGGCTTCTAACTCCATCCAACCCTGCATCCTAACCCCCAAACCCAGCCCCATACTCAGGTATCATCAAAAAAAATGCAAAAAAGAATGTCCAAGTCGGGTTGGGTGGTTTTTGTTCTCCATTATTTTTCATGTTTTATCATCACGGGTGGCGAAGGCGGCACAGGGCAGCCTGTCAGACAGCAATGCCGAGGAGTGGTGTCGATGAAATCGGGCCACAGGTTTGACTTTTATCTTTGGCTTCTCCTTGCTTATCAGATCCGAGAGCAAGCGGGAGCGAGCGAGCTAACACGGTAACTCGGGCACACACAACACAAAAAAAACATTTGGTCAAGAAATAGCAATAACTCTAAATAAACAAGGTGCAATTCATTGTAATTAAGTTAATTGACTTTTGGAATCTATTGCCTGACTGACGAGACTCTGGGTATCTGTTAAAAAATAATTTACAACCACCAGTGACTATGAAAAGCCTCATCGGAATAGTTCCATTGTGGATACTGTGTGGATAACCCAGATATCTCTTCCTCTATTAGTTTGATGAAGAAGAGGGCTCGATTAGTCTTCACCAGATGAAAGAGCAGAGGAAAACCAGACACACTTTTGCAGTTTAAGAGAGGAAACTTTGACGCCTTCGTTTTTCGCCGCACTTTGTCGCTGTTGTTTCATTTGCACGTTTACAAATATATGTGTGTTTCATTCCCCATAACTGGTTTTCAGAATGAAACATTTCCAGTGTCAGTGGAAGACACACACACACACACACACACACATAGGCCTACACACCTACACGTACACACAACCGTAGACACACATAGTAAATTGCGGTCTCGTCCTGTTCATGCTTGTCTTATTGATCCAGCGAGTCCCGTTCAGAGACTGGTTGACCAGGGATGCCTGCAGTGATCAGTCAGGGTTGTCATTTTGACGTCAACGAGGACAGCACAGGAACCTAAAGCCT
>PIJE02002253.1:75000-77228 GCA_002895965.2 Coryphaenoides rupestris
GCGCTTGCTTCCGGTGTTTGGTTGTGGTGGCCGAGCTCGGTCCGTTCCGGGGCTCCATAAGCTCGGTGCCGCCGTGACCGCGTGGTGTATGGTTATCGGTGAGGCTTACTACACCTCCTTCGCGGTTTCGCAGTTCTGGCCTTCTTTTGATCCGTGGATGCAAGGAGGTAACTGTTGCGCGAACGTCTCTCGGGCTGGCTGGATTATTCGATTTCCGAGTGTGTTACGGTTTGGTGCGATCAGCTTTATGATGTTGCCGTTTGCCCTTTACTTCTGGCATTGCTGTTGTTGTTTCGTGTTGTCTGCTTGTTGTGTGCGGCCTCTGAGGCCTTGGCTCTGACTGTTCTCCTGTGCGAGTCACATATGCATGATGCGGGCGGCCTCTCTTTTTTTCTTTAGGTCAAGTTGCATTTTGCTGTTTCGTGTGTTTTTGCTCAGGCTGCCAGTGGCTTCCTGGATCGCTTGTGTTGATTGTATGTATGTATCAATGCGTACAGCATTCGGCCCATCCGTTAGGCTTAATGCTGCCTAGGCTGCTTAATTTTGATGTCACCCCACCCCAACGTGGTTGGGCAGCGGACGCGCAGGGCGGGCGGTGGGGTGATTGGTGGTCATTATCACATTTTCCTCTGTATCTTCTTTCCCCTCACAGGCTGGTTTATCGCTCGTGGACAGCGCCCTTGAGGTCGTTTGGCTTCCGTCTAGTGCGGGCAACATGCCGCCCGCCCATGTTATTTGTAACTGCCTTTACTAATCAACATGCTTGTGTGCCGGGGGTCACGCGGTCCAGCCACGGGTTTGTTGGCCGGGACGGTTGCCCTGTTCGCTCCGGCTCTCTCTTCGCTCAGTGGTTGCGGTGTCCTGAAGGAACGCTCACCTCAACTACTGTCCTGACGTGTTGGTTGTTTTTTGCCATGGTTGGCGGTCCGGTGTTGAATGGGTGCTGTGATGCCTGTACGTGTTTGGTAAGCCACTACTCTGTAATCCGTAATTCCTTTAAATTTACTAAGAACTTTTCAACTGCCCGTTTATTTGTACTTCTTGGCTTCATTGTACGTACCACCGTCGATGCGTGATCTTGGCAGCCTTTGCCTATTCGAATGTGTTCAAGTTTATGAACCATGGTTGGTCGGGTCGCAACTCGAATTCACCCGTCGCAACTTGGATCCTTGCTTGCCCTCCTGACCTTACGAACGACACCCGACAGCCACCCCGGCCCAGCCACTCGGCGCCTGCCCTCCCGTTTTCCCTCGCCCCGCCACCGCCCACTGCCCCTCTGGATTTCCCCGGACCTCGCCCGCCCGCGCCGCGCCGAGCGCCATGCGGTGACGCGGCGGTCTCGGGGACATCAGACCGCTCCTCAAGGCCGCCGGGTCTCGGGTGACCCGGCGATTTACCGGGGTGGGGGGGGGGGGGGGGGTTGGTCGAAGGGTGTGCATTTTTGTAATAGGTGTCATCCTCTGTTCGGCGGGCCGCCGGCCGTTCTTTCAACGAGACAACAATCCTCTTTTTTTTCCCCCCCCCGGCTCCTTAGTGTCTGTCGAGGGGGCTGACAAGCCCACCCCCTCTCTCCCATCCCCCCCACCCCACAAACACCTCTCCTCCATCTCTCTGTTGTTCATCTCTCCTCCTCTGCCCTCCTCACTTCATCCCTCCTTCTTCTCTTCACTTAGAGGATCTTGTGTTTTATTTACGCAGCCGTGCTCCCGTTCTCTCTTCTCCATACTTTCTCTCTCCTCTCTCCTTTTGCTTCTGTTTCCTCTCCTCTCTTTCTCTCCTTCCTTCCTTCCTCTCCTCGCTCTCCTCTCCTTCCTTCCTCTCCTCTGTTTCTCTCTCTTCTCCTCTCCTCTCTCTCTTGCTCGTCTTCTCTATTCTCCTCTCTGCTCTCGCCTCTCTGTTCTTCTCTCTCTTCTCCATCCTCACCTCTCTATCTCTCTCTCTCTCTTCTCTCGTCTCGTCTATCTTCTCTCTCTTCCACACTCCATCCCATGCGCCTCTCTCGGTGCTTATCGTCTGGTAATTGTTTCGCTTCTGTGGAAATGTAAACAGATTTGTGAATCACTGCGTGCAATTACACGACAACATTACAACCGCAAGCCCGGCCCCCGTCCACCCCACCCCCCAACCGCACCCGTCCGAGGCATGGGACGGAGCGGACATTCGCTTTGCCTTGTGTTGCCAAATTCTTTGCTGAACGCGATCGGAGGGCACATTGCTTGCGAGTGCTT
>PIJE02002254.1:4215-11715 GCA_002895965.2 Coryphaenoides rupestris
TCATAGTTTGAAATACGCCAGCCGAGAGAGAGAGAGGAGAGAGAGAGAGAGAGAGCGAGAGAGAGAGGGGAGAGAGAGAAAGGTAGAGAGAGAGAGAGAGAGAGAGAGAGAGAGAGAGAGCCACACACACACACACACAGGGACCACCATCTATGATCGCCACGCTCCCCCCCCCCTCCCCCCCCCACACACACACACACACACAGAGGATTCTCGTAGTGCGTCTTTGCTAAAGCACCAAATTATGGGAATTGATGAAATATAGATGAGTCTCGCTGACCGCCCATTAGCCTCTCGATCCTCTCCGTCTCCCACGCCACACCCACAACACACTCCCAACACACACACACACACACACCACACACACACACACACACCACACACACTCCCAACACACACACACACACACACACACACAACATATACACACACACAGCATTAGCAGTCCCCAGAGGAGACGCGTGGACCGCATGGAGGGCAGGTTGTTTGTCTCTGTTGTGAGTGGTCATTACACAACCTCCTTCGCTTCCTGTGTATGATGATGTGTTTACAAGCAGAGGCCCGTTCACGACCGCAGTCATGAGATCCGAGGCCTCGGTTGACGCGGCTCCGCTACGAATCCGAAGAAACCGGCCTTTGTGTAACGCCAGCTGACTCGTGTTTGCAATTTAGTGCAGCTTTTTTGTTTCGTGTATGATTCCCTATTTTTAAAAGAGAAACACTAAATGGAGGATGAATGGATGTTTGTTGGGACCATTGTTGTGTGAAACTTCACGTATTCTGCAGCCTACTTGCAGCGCACGGTTTAAATGTGCATTGCTGGCGCCCTCTAGCGGTGCGCTAACGTACTGCGCCTGGTCTGGGTGTCCACTGGGTGGCGTCATTTCCCTTCTACACACAATCATCATTATGATTGTGGATTATTATTAGGGGTCCTATTCTTTTCCTTGGTTTGGTCAAATAGCTCAAAAAGTCCTTGACCAAAAATGCTATAAATGACCAAACTACAGACCATGAGTAACTAGGCCACAAAGAATGACTATGATTCGTACAGTAACCGATTAAAAACGGAAATTTCTAAATGCTGCCATTTCCACCCCGTTTGAGGAAACTTTATGAAACCAGGTATCCTTGTGTATTTCCTCATGGGGAACAACTTTGCCTCAAGAACCCATAAAGTCCGCCATGATGGATTTTTCTGCAGGTGGAAAAATTTGCTAAAGTTATAAAACAACTGTTATTGTCAACACAATTTAACCGACACACCAACCATGGGCATATTTAAGAGCATGCCAATGATGGTTTTGATATCAAGCACTACCTTTAATATATCTTATATTTCTTAAGATCTAAATGTGTAATGCCGAGAGACACCTTACCTGCGCCGTCCCAGATACATCTGGCCTCCAGGCCGACGGCTCTGCAGCAGAGTGTGAAACAGTTGGCCCGTTCTCCACAGTGACCTCTCCTGGTTTCAAGCAACTTTCCTGGGTTGTTATCAAGCACGGATTAACTAACGGGCAGCCTGGGCCGCGACCCGGGGGCCGCCTGGGCCGCGACCCCGAGGGACGAGGGTCCTCCAATACGCTATGAAAGTGCCGCGTCATCACATAGCAACGGGTCGATGGAGACAAACAATCAGATCCAGCGTTGTCTCCAGTTGGTTTCGATCTCCACACTTTTTAGGGATGAAACTAAACTAATAAAGAAAGGTAACCTGGCTTACCACACAGCTCAACTTATTGCTTTCACTTTCTGTGGTACTGAGAGTTTTATATTTGGCAGCGTAAATGTTCGTATGAGTGATTAAAACTTACAATAACCGTCAATTACTATTCTAATATTATATTCTTGTCTCTGTGTTTATGGAAGTGCATTGGTTGTTTTTGGAAAACATTATTGTTGTGTCAGTGTTTCTATGCCAGGATGTGTGATATGGTGGAAATCCTGTATTAAACACCACATGGGGGCCACACTTGTGTGTAATTTTCTCCAAGTCCAAGTCCTTGTCCTGACACAACCTCTGTTGGAGTTTGTTCACTTCTCTTGTCTTCTCCATCAGCCAAATTCCTTCTCTTCTCCTCATTAATCGAGATTCAAGATTCCAGTTTCCTTCATTGCCACGCCTTAACGAGTACAAGTACAAGCGCAATAATAATCATCCAAAGATGCAGAAAAGCACGAACTGTGTTGAAGTAGATGTATGTTTAGTAGATGTATATATTTATTTCTTTGTGCATTGTTTCTTAGCTGTATCAGAGTTGGCTCGATATGAGCTCATTTGCATCAGTAGTGCAGGAACCGGAGAATAACATGAACTCGAAGGAAATGAACGCTGTCGTAGAAAAACACAATTACAACACAAGTACATATTCTCACGATACAACAACGACGACGACGTCATCAAAAAATCAATCAAAGTATGAAATCCACTCGGGCTTCACAATAGTTTTCGTGATCGGATGTCGTTTGAGCGATTCTTTTATTTTTCAGATGAATCATGAACTCAATCGGCCCACAAAATCGTTGCCAAAAGTTGCCAATGAGTAATGTCTTGAATGAACCCGGGTTAATTAAACCGTGACAATTAAACCGTTGACAAATTACGTGCATTCATGAAGCGATAAGCCGCAGAAACGACGGCCGCACCCTAGTGGGCCACGCATGTAAGTGCGGCGCATGAATAAATGCGTCGGGGAAAATATCAACTTTGAAGAAAAATTCAAATACATTCTCTCTATCTATATCTATGTATAATAAAATGGCCAAATGCACAATTGCAATCGAGTCGTCACCTTTATGAGAAAGCGTTGGATATTCTGTGGCTTTTTGGCAACGTTTTAGTGCTCAAAATCCTATTCTAAATATGATTGATGGCGAATATTAGGGCTATTTCTGTATGATTTTTGCATTTTTGAAATGACGTGCGAATCACTTGAAACACGCGACTGAATGAGGTCAAGGTCAAGGTCAATGAATTCAACATTTTAGGATTTTAGTTTAACAAGCGACTAAGATCAGCTTTAGCAGTTAGCCTACTTTCAGTCAGGTGTGATGGTGTAGATATAGGTACAGATAGAAAGACTTATAAAACAAATGAAAAAAAAAGGGGTTCCTCAAAAGACGTGCACGAGATGTGAACCAGATGTGAACCGGATCGGAACCAGATGTGAATCACGGTTCACAAACCACCTCGGTCTGTTTCACAACAAGCCCGTAACGTGACGCCGCTGATATCCCAGAGGGTTTTTTTTTTCCCCGGGGGGGGGTCTGGGTCTGGGTCTGTGTGACGTCACGGGGGCCGTATTCGCGGGGGCCGACACTTTTAAATTGCACAGAGTCGCTCAAACGGTCAAAGTCAAACAGACTCCAGCAGCCCCCACGCCTCAGCTCTGCACAGACCGGCACCCGGTGACCCCGAGAGGATGGATGCGGCACCCAAGCATGTCAATGGAGACCACGCCACCGCAGGAGACACCGAATTCAGGGTAATTCCTTTTTTTTTTATTTGATTTGTATAACTTGATTATGTGTGTTTAAGTATTCCAGAATCCATCTTCTCAATTCACTCAGTGTGTGATCATTTGACTCAGATTCAACTGGTGATCAGAGTACCTAAGTTTTTTTTTTATCTTCAATTAAGTGCTGAAATCAAGTAAACATAACCACGTACTGTATTATATTATTATTGTTTGTTGTGAGTCACATTGCTATCACAGTGTACATAACAATAGAAAGAGCCCAGCTATGCCCTCCGTTCATTGTCTGTGGCACGGCTGGAAAATTCTTTGGTCAAAGCGAACCACAACAATGCAAACAAAGGAGAACAAAAACCTGGTGGTTTACCCAACGCCGTGATTTCAAAAGCTCACAATGTTTTATTAAAATGGCAAAATGAACTGAAGTAGCATCAATGAAACAATATGACGACAAAAAACGAAATTGCTCTTAAAGCAATTTTGGGGAAAGAAATGTGAGTTATAGTGTAAGACATGGGTCCATCTCAACGGTTAAAAAAAAAAAAGTGGACTTCAACCCTTGAGACCTTGACACTTTGATACACTGTCAGTAAGCGTGAGGGTCAGAGGTCAGAGGTTAGAACACTGAGAAGCTGAACCAGTCTCTCTCTCTCTCTGAACGTATGATCACAGCAAGAATGTAGATGTGACCGTTTTAACCACATTCCGTGCTCACACACATGATCCACGGCGTGTGGAATGTATGTTATGTATGTCAGACACATGACACACACACGCACATTCACACACATGCACACACACACCAAGACACACACCAAGACACACCAAGACACACACACACCAAGACACACACACAGACACACACACTAAACTCAAGCAGCAGATTGAGGATTGAATCCATCAGGGCGACAATTAGGATTGAACAATATGCTCAAAAAAATAGATATTTTCTGCAGATATTGCGATCGCGATATTGATTTTAACGTCACATTTGTTGGGGTCTGTACCAAACGAACACGTTTCCTTACATCCGGCTACAGTACCAGTTGTTCAACAACTATGAACTATCAACTACAACCGTGACGAGAGCAACCGCAGCACGTTTGCGTCCAGAAGCGACTGGAGACCGATTCCCTCCAATTTTTTCGTCATCAATCATTAGCCCACAAATGTTCCGCTCATCGGTGACCCGGTGAACCGTGATAACCTCCCGGTGTGTGTGTGTGTACGTGCAGATCCACCACAAAATATTTATCTAGCAGCAGCAGCAGCAGCAGCGCACGGGGAGGGAGTATATTGACATCCCTGGATTCTTATACATATTGCACCTTTGCACCTTATCAGGGAAGAAACCTGGATGGTTAGGAGTGCAACGGATGGACGAAAGACATAATGGCAGCATAACAAGTGAAAAAATTAAATATGCAATGACTTTAATTCTCTCTCTCTCTGTCTCTGTCTCTGTCTCTCGCCCCCTTCTCAGAAGAGGCGGGGCTCCATGTACCTGGAGGAGGACACCAGCAACACCGAGGTCTTCTCCTGCATCTTCTCCGTCAAGGAGGAGGTCGGCGCCTTGGCCAAGACCCTCAGACTCTTCGAGGTACGCCGCCCCCAACTTAAATGTGTGACACACACACACACAAATAACACACACACACACTGACACACCTCCTCGTAAAAAAAACCATGTCCAACAAAGACCGGAGACATGCTGGGTGATTTATGAGGTCACGGGCCGGGGGGGGGGGGGGGGCGGGGGGGGGGGGCGGGGGGGGGGGGGGGGTTAGCCATCTGCAACTAATGAAAACTTGGATGGAGGTTACAGCACTTTTCGGACGTGCGTACTTAAAACTCTCGACTCTCTCTCTGCTGCGGCAATGCGTTCGAAAATCACACACCGGGTCGGTTTCCGGAAGACCGCGGGCCGCCTTGCTAGCTTGGGGGCTACGGCACGGTCTTGTAAAATACAGGCAGACATCATTAGGGCTGATGTTCTTAAAAGCAGGCATATGGCCATTATGTAGGTACTTGTGTGTGTGTGTGTGAGTGTGTAGTGTGTGTGTAGTGTGTGTATGTAGGGGCCAATGTACCAGACCCTATAGGAATGTTCCT
Source organism: Coryphaenoides rupestris (assembly GCA_002895965.2). Classification (NCBI taxonomy): domain Eukaryota; kingdom Metazoa; phylum Chordata; class Actinopteri; order Gadiformes; family Macrouridae; genus Coryphaenoides; species Coryphaenoides rupestris. The sequence goes on from PIJE02002254.1 coordinate 9,807, forward strand.
TTTATGTTGTACAAGGCTTTTTAACGACAGAATTAATCCCGTGAGGGGCTGGGTAGAAGATTCACTTGAAATTTCAATGGGCCTGAATCGGTTTATTGTAATTTAATTTTATTTAATGTTTTTGTATGTATTTGTGAAATACAAAAGTTGCCATATAGTATAAATCGATTGCATTTATATCATCGCTTTTATCCAAAGCGCTTTACATTTGCCTCACATTCACCCATTCATACACCGACGGCGGTGCCAACCATGCAAGGTAACAACCAACACGTCAGGAGCAGTTAGGGTTAGGTGGTGTCTTGCTCAGGGACACCTCCACACTTAGCTAGGAGGAGGAGGAGGAGCCCGGGGATCGAACCAGCGACCTTCCTGTCGCCAGACCACCGCTCTTATACCTCCTGAGCTACTGCCTCCCAGAGCTCCACACTTTTTTGTTTGCTCAAAAAAAAGATCTGGTGAAATCTGGCAAACACTGCAGAGGCGGCCGACCGTTAGACTTGACCGACAATCCGACGGCCACCATGACACTTTGTAATATCCGCTCAAATGTCAACACCGCAAGGTCCACGGCGGACTTTTTATTTGTTGATTGATTGCGGTTGATGTTGAAGGATTACGTGCACGTTCACGCAACCCTGAGTCACATTGGAAGTGGTCCTGGCATCGACCCAGAGGGGGACACCGCGGTACCAGCAGAAACCAGAGTTTAGATTGTGGTTGTGGTTGTTGTTGTTGGATTTAAAAGACTGGAGTGTGACTTTTTCGTTTGTGTTAAATCTCTTGCCTCGACAAACATCGAAAGAGGGGTTTACTGGAAACAATTGTTGGGAGTGTGAGGAAAGATAAATGTTGATAAATCGCTTTTGGGCCACGATGGACGTGGGAGGAAAACACAAATATGTGCAAAAAACAAAAAATGGTCAAGGCAGTGAACACCGAGGGACCCTCTGGACCTATGAGAGTCCGTTACTGATAGACGCCCCCTAACCCGCCCACCTCCCACCTCCTCCTCCTCTCTCTCTCTCTCTCTCTCTCTCTCACTTTCTCTCTCCATATGTCAACCTAATCTCTCTCTCTCTCTCTCTCTCTCTCTGTTCCACGTTTGCACAAATCAGGTCCAAATCTTTTTCCCAAACCACAAACATCTGTCCTCCAATCCCTGACTACACGCCCCCCCCAACCTTCACAAACAAGATAAGATCCTCTCAGCCCTTCTTCACATAACAATAAAATATCTATAATATGATTAAAAAAAAAAAAAAAATCCAAATATGTCATATATTTGAGACATCCCTCAATAATAGCAAAGCTTCTACCATTTGGCTAACAATAGTTTAAGTCTCTGGATGTCTGTATGTATGTATGTTGTATGCAACCGATCGACTCTATATACTATGTACTCTATATATTACTCTATTGTTTTTATCCTTATGTTATTTTTGAGCAACCTCTGGCACAAGAGTTTCCTTCGGGATTAATCCAGCTTTATCTCATTTCATCTTATCTCATTATATTTCATCATAACACGAATGAAACAAACAACAACAGTTTCCCGTTTTCCTCCTCCTACGGCTGTCCTCCTCAGAGCAATGTCGGCCGACAATCCGTCGCCAACGATCTACGAGTTAAAGCCGTGAGCTTTGACTCGAGAAAAGGTTTAGCGTCGTAAAGTATTCTCCGACTCTCCGGGTGACACGCGTGTGACCTCGGTCACGCGTGTGACCCCGTGTGAGCCGGGGAGACCGAGTACGTCGCCTAGGATCGCTTCTGTTTTTTTGGTTTTGCCGTTATGTATGTGTTATGTCGTTATGTATGTGTTATGTTGTTATGTATGTTTGTGAATGTACTGTGCGTAAAAAGCCTGGATATAAGATGACTAACTATCTGCCAGGCCTGAGGATGTTAG
>PIJE02002254.1:14215-74461 GCA_002895965.2 Coryphaenoides rupestris
CAGACAGTAGGTGGACCGGTGCCCCTTCTTCACCGGGTCAGGCCACGCCCCTTAAAACAGTGTGGCCCCGTTAACCGAGACTAGCATTGTGAACAGGTCATTCCCAATGTGTTCACGTTATTAGAAACCCCTAAAACATCAGTCGTTTACTTCAGCATCACTTCGACATCATTTCACGCAACAGTCAGTCGTTCAATTATTGGACTCCTCAAACTCTTAAGGCATCAGTTTGATTCTTCAGAAGTGTTCCGAGATCAGAACAAATCGGACGGCCGAATCCGACTTGATATTGGGGGGGCGGTACTAGAGGTGAGGAGGCTGTCCGTCAACCTACCGAAATCGAAATCTGCCGCTGGCCTCCGAGCCCCGGGAGGGCGTTTGGGATACACCGGATTCGGAGAGTGACTTTTTTCCCGAACTGCAATCCTCCACACACACACACACGAACAAACGAAAAGAACCCAACAGAAGCGTCGGAAGCCGGTTTCCGACGCATTTCCGAGAAAAGGAACACAGAGGTCTTTAGCCCGTCGAAACGCTGCCTTCATCAGATTCCCGGGGGCGCCAAATACGAGCGGACAAGGTCACGCCGAGCGACGCATTTTAGCGACACCGGGCAACGACCGGGCGTGTCGCGTTATCCTAATAAGCTCCTCCCCCTTTTCCCCATTGCCCCCCCCGCTACCCAGTGGGCAGGTGGTGCCCAAGGTGGAGTACACGGCGGAGGAGCGGGAGACGTGGGGCACGGTGTTCCGGGAGCTGAAGACGCTGTACCCGACGCACGCCTGCCGCGAGCACAACCGCGTGTTCCCCCTGCTGGAGAAGTACTGCGGCTACAGGCAGGACAACATCCCGCAGCTGGAGGACATCTCGCGCTTCCTGCAGTGTGAGGAAAACTGTGCAGTCCGGTCACCTCAGCCTGGGAGTTGTAGTTTTTTTAATCAGGTGTAGCTGACTACAGTGGAGATAGTCGCTAACCAGGTTTAAAGTCCTCGGAATTGTACCATACCAGGGTTATAAGTACGAGTCATTTAAGTACTAGGTACTATAATACACTATAGTATACCACGTATGCTCTGTTATACCTCTATCCATCATATATCTAGGTGGACACTCCCACTTGTGATGTCACTTTGTCGCGTGACAATTTTGAAACGGCTTGTAATGGCCAATAGGTCCCCTTTAAGCGACCCAATACACAGTGCATTGCACCCGGGGGACCCGAGCTTATCTTGGAGTCAGTCCCACAGTAAGTGAATCCCGGGACACTAAAGTCGCCGATTCCTCCTCCGCTCCGCAGCGTGCACGGGCTTCCGGCTGCGCCCGGTCGCCGGCCTGCTCTCCTCCCGGGACTTCCTGGCCGGCCTGGCGTTCCGCGTCTTCCACTCCACGCAGTACATCCGCCACGCGTCCCGGCCCATGTACACGCCCGAGCCGTGAGTACCTACCTACCTACCTACCTACCACCACCACCACGTGTGTGTGTCTTGTTGTGTGCGATTAAACCAGAGCGTGGGTGTAGTACCGTCTACTACCTGCAGGGTAGTAGACGCACTTGAGCCAGACGCCGAGTGCGCCGAATCTTCTCCATCGATGTGTTTTTCCGACTTATTTCAGGGATATTTGCCACGAGCTCCTGGGACATGTTCCGCTGTTCGCCGACCCGAGCTTCGCGCAGTTCTCACAGGTACTGCGAAAAAACGACGGAAATACTGTACATAGTCGCTTTTTAGAGACATTCAGTGTCAGACATGTACTGTATGTATGTATGTATGTATTTTTTTTTGCATGTATGTACAGTATGTGGTTCCCGTGTGGTCACATGGGTTTGCCTGTTCTCTCCCGTGTAGGAGATCGGTCTCGCCTCTCTGGGCGCCCCCGACGAGTTCATCGAGAAGCTCGCCACCGTAAGTACCGCCGACAGGAGATCCCACTTCTGGGTTTTGTGAATTTGTGAGGGGGAACAAAAAAACAAGACCTTGAAAATTGCGGGAACCCTGAGTTACACCTGATTAGTGTTTCGTGTACCGTTGACGGAGCCGTCCCTTAGCGATTGTGCCGGTGTCCTTGTCCTGCTCAGGTGTACTGGTTCACCGTGGAGTTCGGACTCTGCAAGCAGGGCACCGAGATCCGGGCCTACGGAGCCGGGCTGCTGTCCTCGTTTGGAGAGCTGCAGGTGGGTCCCCTCGCATACGAGTGTACTCTTATACCATTTTACCGAGTATATACTGTATATATATATACACAGTATATATAACATCCTTATGCCTCGGTCTGGGTGAATAGTATTTTCTGATTGGCCCGGCAGGTCAATCAGTAAATATTGGGGATATTCCGATCCCTCCAATTCGTGTCAAAGTGCTTTGCGCCTTAAAACCGCTTACACAAGAACCATCCGGGGATGCAAGTCATCCTTTGAAACCGTTTGGAAAAGGGCGGGCACTTTCAAATCATGCATGGCAGGTGATTGGATGAACCGTCTGGCCTATCATCCATCACCACGGCCCCGTACAGCCGCCAACAGTTCCTCATTAGGATGCCGATTGGTCCGAACCGCTGGTGGTTTCGACCACAAGGGGATAAACTTGAAGCCCGGCCGGACAGATTCAGATTCGCGCGTGAATGTGATCTAAACTCGACTCGTCCTTCCCCGTTGTCACGCAGTACTGCTTGACGGACAAGCCCCAGCTCCACCCGTTCGAACCCGAGAAGACCAGCCGGCAGAAATACCCCATCACCGAGTTCCAGCCGGTGTACTTTGTGGCGGAAAGCTTTGAGGACGCCAAGGAGAGAGTCAGGTACATGGATGATTATGAACATGATCGTCATCTCATGATCGTCATCAAGTAGTGGGTCCTACCATTACCCCTAAACCTAGAAATACTACTCTATTACTATCAAGTACAATGGACTGCTTACTCCCCATTCACTCCTGCAGTATTCTTCGAAACAGAAATTGTAAAACAACTCTAAACAACTAGTAATAGTACCCGATAAGTACGGTAAAAAAGTGACAAGTAGCACTACTCTGGCTGTTGGTGCAAAAACGTCGCGATTACGTTAAACGTCAATTCCCGTTATTGAATTTGAAAGTCGACCGGTGGTTTCTATGTGCTCTCTGCCGCCGCCCTACAGGACGTTCGCCGCCACCATCCCGAGGCCGTTCACGGTGCGCTACAACGCCTACACGCAGAGCATCGAGGTGCTGGACAGTACCCAGCAGCTGCGTAACCTGGCGGACAACATCAACAGTAAGACACCCACCCATATATATATATATATATATATATATATACTGTATATACATACTCTGAATTATAATAGTTTTTATTAAACGTGTGATTTGTGTGTTTTATTTCAGGCGAGATGGGACTCCTGTGCAACGCCCTGAAGAAGTTGGGAGTAAAAGGCGTGTAACATCGGATATGAAGAGCGCACATTAACCGACAAAACGGCCCGGTTTACGTCTCGTCCATCGAATATCTCTACACGCTATAATTGTGGGCAAAAAAAATGTATTGTATATATATATATACACGGTATATATAACCAATTAGGCTACTAATGAGCCTCTTTGATAAATCGAGTCATCATATTTTATACTAACCGATATAATAATCCTGTTAGTAACCCAACATTTCATTTCACATAGGCCTGCTTCAATAGCCTTATATATACATATATATACACACATATATATATATACACATTATATACATATATATATTCAATGTGAGAAATAGATTAGATGGATAGCTTTCATTGTCGCACTCAAACCTATATATATATAAATATATATATATATTATTAACGATGTTCATCTTGTTCTCAATTAAATGCATGAAAAGCTGTGTAACCCAATAAAAATCTTTACTCTTGTAGGGCCATCGATTGATTATTGATTTTTATTTTTTACCTGACCTATTAGACACGTACACTGTGATGATTAGTCTAAACATAATTGTTGGCTGTGGGCTTTAAGTAAATCCGTGTTCAGTTGCATCTTTTTGACTCGAAAGAAAAATGACAATTAACAGCTCAGAGATTGATTACAAATAACCAATAGTCATTGGAACTTTACAATGTACAAGTTTATTTGTAATGAACTCTTCAGTGGTTGTAGTCACAGCACAGCTTGCATGGATGAAGCCACACCTTAACGTCATTTACAAGATGGCGCGGGGGGGAGGGGGAGGGGTTGGTGGTGGGGGAGGCGGGAAAAGCAAAAAAAAATAAAAATAAAAATAAAGAAAAAAGCTGAACAAATAAAATCAAAAACCAATAAAATAGATAAAGTCAACATTCTCGCACGGACGCTAAAAAATATTCTTAAAAAGGCCACTGAAATGCATCAAAGTGTGTTTTCAGAAGCGCGGGCCGTTTTGACGGTAGATCGACAGTGCATGTAGACATGGTTGTTAAAACGGACCGGGCGGGGGGGGGGGGGGGTGTGTTATACAGCCATAGCCGAGATATCTTTATTTTTGTATAGTTTACACCTTTCAACTATTATCGTGATAATACTACAGCTTAAAAAAAAAACCATTATAAAATAAAATAAACTGAACAGCACTCGTCCAAGGATACGTGTGAAATGTGTGGTGAAGCAATTATATTATTATTATTTTTTTTTTTAAAAACACTTTAAAAAGAAAATAGAAACAAACAAAAAACTAAATAAACCCGCGCTCTGGGTCGCAGCCCCTGTAACAGAGCGGCCGCACGGCGTCGTCCGATGTCTTCAGACAGGGAAAAAATAAAATACGAAAAAAAAACCTTTATTTTTGTTTAAACACACCGGTTTTTAGTTTTTGTCCTCTGGGATCAGTATTAATGTTTAATAAGTAACAGACAGAGTGAGTGCATGCCGCCGGGTCAAAACGATATAACATTTACAGGTATATTATAGCCTATACAGCGCCACTCAGTACCTGCTCATAAAAACAACATCATCAGCAACAACAACAACAACAACGTGTGAGACGATACGGAGTATAAACTGACTACACTATAAACTTACAAAAAAAAAAAAAAAAAAAAAAGTAGAATAGGAGGACAAGAGGGGAGGGGGCGGGACTTAATAGGGGTGGGCGGGGCTTAATGGGCACAGCAGAAGAGTGAAAAAAAATAAAGATAATATCCTACCGGGTGGCGACGGACTCGTCATTAAAGCGTTTAAAAAAACAAACCAAAAAAAAAAAAAGAAGAAATGCATATTGCACATAAAGTGAAAGCTTGACATCCATCTTGTTTTGGAAAGCAAGATTTGTCTCTATCTCTCTTTTTATATCTCTCTTTATCTCTCTCTCTCTCCCCCTCCCCCGTCGGGAAGAGAGAGGACCAAACAACGTGTGGAGGGGGGGGTGTGTGTGATCACACACACACACACACACACACACACACACACACACACCACACACACACACACACACACACACACACACACACACACACACACACACACACACACACACACACACACACACACACACAATGAGAAAATCTAAAAGAATACAGGTTTGGGGTTGTGGGGGGGGGTGAGGAGGAGAGAGGGAGGGTGAGGAGGAGAGAGGGAGGGAGAGAGGGAGGGAGGGAGAGAGGGGACACAAGTGTTTTTTTTTCAATCTTGTCCTTTTTTTTCCTTTTCTCCTCGTATGTACAACTAAGGCTTATTGGTTAGATAACGACTCCTGGGCTGCGGCTCCGCCCACATCACACACTGCCCCGCCTCTGGCTCCTCCCTCTCCACCCCGCCCCCCCCCTTGCTCCATCGTCCGTAAACTCAGCGGTTCTATCTCGATTGTCGGGGGGTGGAGGCGGGTGAACGATAGATGGATAGGTGGATGGCTGGATGGATGGGCAGGTGGAGGTGTGGAGGCGTGTCCTCGTCGGCTGGAGGGAGGGGCAAAAGGGAGATAAAGGTGAGTGTGGGGGAGGGGGAGGCGATAGTCTTCTAATTTCTGATGTCTGTCGCAATTAATATCTAGAATGTGCAATTCCATGAGCCGCTGTCATGGTGGGTGGGTGTGAGAGGGCGTGGCGGGCAAAGCAGGTGTGGGCGGGGTGTTGGGGGGGCAGGGGGCGTGGTCTACTTGGAGAGCTTGCTGATGACTCTGATGAGCGCGCCGTTCTCGTCTTTGAGTCTCTGGTTGTCGGCTTTCAAGTCCGGTAGCGTCTGGACGAGAGAGAGAGAGAGCGAGACGAGAGAGAGACAATAGGAGAGAGAGACAGAAAGTGAGAGAGAGGGAACAGAGATGTTAGACAAAGTGTGGCAAACGGTTAATTGCAGTGGGCGTAGGCAAATTTGGGCCAATCACAAAGCCTCCTGAAAATTCTCTCTCTGCTCAATTTGAGGGGGAGAGAGAGAGAGAGAGAGAGAGAGACCAGAGCCATGCAAATCCAGTATGGCTGCCTGACCGCGGGGGCCCACAAGCAAGACAAACCAACCGGGATTCAAACCCACAGCACAACAAGCGTGTCACACCTCATTCCCCCGCGCGACATCACCGTTCGGCAGACTTAAAGAGTCCGCGTTGCACGTTCAGAAGTTGAACGCAAGGCTGCTGGGTCTGCGATTTAAAAACACAACATGGACGCCTAACACCGGTCTGCTCGTACGTCCCCGGCGTTGCGTACGATAAAGCATTGGTTGCGTACTCTTCTGACAAATGTACTTATTGCAAGCATCTGCCAAATGCGCTAAACGATGGATGATTATCGCCACGTAAAATACGCTAAAATGCTGGCTTTGATTGTTCTCCTCGATCTAAGATGGCTGCCTCTGTGTTTTGGTGCGGACCGTTTTGTGTTTAATTCCACTTCACTCCAATTTCACAATCGCACATTCCTTGTTGGTAAAAACTAAGGCAAAAAAGCTCATTCTGATTCTGATTCATTCTGATTCTGAACTGACTGTTCTGAAGTTTGGGTCACGGGTCAACCTAAAGTGCTGCACAATGCGGCAAATTCAATCAAGTTCGGGGGGGAATAGACTTTGCGCGGTCGTGGAGTTAACCGTCGTTTTTATTGCACGCACAATTAGTGCACATTGGACCACAGATGATCGTCAACCAAATGACGCCATCTTGGCACCTCGGAAGTCCTGGCACGATGTTGCTCGATGTCGACTTTGCTTTTGCGATTTCACCCGTAAAATTTGCGGGGCGAGATCGTGACAACTTCTAGAGCGAGGATTTCTACGCGCTTGGGAACGCTCCAAGACGCGGAGGGGGGGGGGGTCGCCAAGAAATGAAATCATCAAGTCAAAAAACAACAATTCAAACAAACAATACAAGCCGCTGTCATGCAGAAGGAGAAGGAGAAGCCAAGACACAACGGACAGGAACGCAAAAACACTTGCAGCCTCCCCCGCTGGCCGAGGCGTTCAAGTTGCGTCGTTCAAAGAGGGGGGGCGGGGTCACGTTCCTTTACAGTACAGTGTGCTCATCGGAGATCTGATGAGCCACAGAGTTCGCGAGTCTAAAACAAGACTCGGTAAATAAAAGTAAAGACTTGACTCGTCGTGTACTGTAAGAGGAGAGCGGCCCGATCAACGACATCTCTCGACAACCAAAAACAACAACAACACAAACAAACAAATATCAACACACACACCCCCTTAAACAAAAACGACCAAACCGGGAGGTTTGGAGAAGCACGATGGTAAAAAAAAAAAAAAAGGGAAAGGGGATAGTACACACACACACACACACACACACACACGCTCAGGCGCACACACACACTGACACACACACACAGGTGTGGACGGCTGGGACACCTGCCTTGCTATGGGGACGTGGCGGAGCGTAAATGGAGGGCACAGAAATAAAGTTTTGGACGGATTGACAAGAGTGTGGGTGGCAGGGAAGGAGGAGGAGAAGGAGGAAAGGAGGAAGAGGTGGTGATGGAGGAGGTTTTAGAGGTCGATGGAGGAGGAGGCGGAGGAGGAGGAGGAGGAGGAGGAGCAGGGCAGGCGGTGGTGGCGGGACTGCGAGAGCTTGGCCACCACGCGGCCCAGCGCCCGGTTCTCCGTCTGCAGGCGTTCCTTCACCTGCCGCAGGGCCTGCACCTGCCTTACCTGGGGCAGGCTCTGCAGGGGGCGGGGCCAGGGGACAGAGGGGGAGGGGCCAGGGGACACAGGGAGGGAGAGGGACAGAGGGAAGGCAGGATGGCGGGTAAGAGAGGGACCAGGTGACGGAGGGAGGGAGAGAGGGAAGGGGGGATGAGAGGGACCAGGGGATAGAGGGAGAGACCAAGAAAAAGAGGGTGGGAGGGAGAGAGGGAGGGAGAGAGGGAGGGACAAAGGAGAGTGGGAGAAATAGAGGGAGTGAATGAGGGAGGGGGGCAAGGAATGAGGGAGGGAGGTAATGAAAGGAGGGCAGCAGGAAGAAGATTGAAGGAAGGGAGGAAACATGGAAGGAGGTCAGAGGGAGAGAGGAGGTCGGAGACAGGGACGATGTAAATAATAACAAAAGAGGAAACGACGACAACAACAAAAAAGAAGAAGAAGAAGAAAATAAACAAAGGAGAGGACAAAGTGTTTAGAAAATGGGGGACACAGTTTTAGACAACAGAGTAATGTCTGTGGGCCAATTCAGACAGGACACACACACACACGTGATCAGTGATAACTGGCCTAGAACGAACACACACGCGCACACACGCACGCACACACACACACACACACGCACACACACACACACACACTAGTCATTTGACGTGAGCGTTGAAGTGGGTCATTTATTTAATTAAAACGTTCTGGAGGTATCAAGGCACAATAAAAAAAACCTTATATGCATCCGAGCTCAGATCTACACTGAAGAGTCGTCACACAATTCATAAAGATAAACAAAATAAATACTTTAGGAAATACTTTACCCCCTAAATACTGTATCCGTCTACAGCCTGAACCCACGTCTACCGAAGGTAACCGTGGTAACCAGATGGCGACAGCAAGGTGGATCCAACACTTTTTATTTATTTTTTTTTTAACACAGAATGACCCTATACGGATCCAAGGTGGCAGGTTCTGTGTGCGTGTGTGTGTGCGTGTGAAAAGAGGGCGGAGTTTACCTTGAGCTCCTCCTCCATCTCAGAGACCTTTCTTTCTAGTGCCCTTTTTTCCTGTGAGAGGGAGGAGATTGCATTACATACTGCCGTACACACACACACACACACACACACACACACACACAATGCACGTCGAAGAGGTCAAAGGTCAACAGACCATAAGCATGGGGCTAAACATTGCTAAACAGTGTGATTAGCCATTGCGAGTCATTTCACAATTGCCATGTGACTACCGTCTAGTGACATCACAAGTGGGAATGTCCACCTAGATGTATGATGACCAGATCAGTCTACCAGCCTACCCAGTGGATTGTACCGACAGGTAAACTGATCTAGTCAGCATACATCTAGAGGTGGACATTCCCACTTGTGATGTCACTAGACGGTAGTCACATGACAATTGTGAAACGGCTCACACACCTGGTGGCGTAACATGTCCGCTTTAACATATATAATCACACAGGGGGTGAGGGAGGGGGCGGGGGAGAGGGGTGAGGGAGGGTGAGGATATATCACACGCACACACGCACGCGTGAACACACGCACGGCTGTGAGGGCGCCCCCCCCCCCCCCCCCGACGACGATGACCTGAACTTCAGATTGACAGCAAATTAATCAATTAATTCATCCGTTCATTAATTTAGCTGAGGATTAAGGCATAAGTGGGGGAGGGAGGGGGGAGGGGCTCCGTGATCGAACGAGGGGGAGAGAGGGAGGGGTTGGTTGTGCTTATGTTGAGGGGGGGTCAGCCAGCAGCAGAGAACAGCTACACACTCGTAATGAAACCATACCAACACCACCACCATCACACCACCACCACCACCATCATCACCACCACCACCACCAGCACCCACATGAGCAGCACCCAGCTGATAGTGGGGCCTGTTCGTTACCTTCAGACATAAACACCCAGGGGTGGGGTGGGGGGGAGGGGGTCACATATTACTACACACACACGCCAGCCACCCACCGTTAGTTCAGTTAGTGGCAGGTTAGACGAGACTTTAAAACAATAGAGATGAGTGAGGGGACTGCATCCCCGAAACAGACGAGTTAGAACTAGGGCTGCACGATAGCGTATGTTTAATCGCCATGGCGACGTAAACGTGCGCGCGATAAATGGATCGCTGAAGACTGATCAATTGTACGACGTTGCTATGAAGTTGACGCAAGTAGAAACACCAAGTATTGATTATAAACGTCTATTGATTATATTATTACAGTTATCGCGTTTGCGCACACTTAGAACTAATATTTGTTAATCTACCGCGAGTCATATCACAACTCATATCTCGTATCGCGATCTTCAACCGATGATTTTGCACACCGCTCGTGTTTTCCTCGCGTCGTGCAGCCCCCCCCCCCCCCCCCCCCGGGTTAGAACACGTCGGATACGGAGGGGTTTTCGTTAGCGATGGATAAATGTCCCGTTACCCTTTTCTCCATCTCCAGCTGCGAGCGGTCGGCGTATCGCTCCTGCCTCTGGTGAAGAGAGAGGAGAGAGAAGAGAGAGGGACATGGCGGTCAGAGAGCGGGTGGGCGGGCGGGGCCAAGGTCAGCTGACATCAATTAACTTAATGAGCCAATTGAAAAGCGATTATTCATGAATATATACAGTATACACCAGAACCTAAAGTAACGTCTTAAATGTGGTTGTTTTATCTGTGTGGTAGGGGGTGTGACAGTGTTGGTGGGGGGGGGGGGGGGGGCCGTACCTGCGTGGCCTTCTCCAGCTGGAGCTTGAGGTCGGCTAGCTCCAGGTCCGTGTCGCGTAACTGGGCCTTCAGTTTCTCGTTCTCAGCTAGGATCTGCTCATAGAGCTGGGGAGAGGAGAATAATAGAAAGGCCCGATTACAAGCAAAAACTCGTAAGCAACACTAATGCCAGCTTAAGGGTTTAATTTCAGGGACACAAGGACACGGCAGATCGGATAAACAACTCAGTTTACAAAGGAGACTATAAAAGATCAGTTGAAGGCCAAATAACGCGAAAGTCTGGCAACGATGGTGCATTTGATTTAATTAAATGAATCGCAGCACAGCTTTCGATTAATACCACAACACCGCTAAGAATACATTGTGGCTCCACATCCAAGAAAACCAACATCGTCATTTACAAGAAACTATAAGCCATATGGATAAATGGTGGAAAATAGGGCTGCAATGTATAAAAACAATGTATATATAAAATGAAAATCGTTCAAGTCAAGCAGTTATCATATGCGTTACTTCAATATCACAACTTACGTCCTGCACTCACATCAGTCAGGTTTAAGTTAAAGGAACATAGGGAATATTATTAATAATTAATATTATTTACGTACGCAAGTATTACATGTTAAATAATGATTAAGAATGAGTTTTTCCCCTTTCTTTATCGCTCAGTCAAATGCAAAGCCCCCTGAATTAATCGTATGCTTCTTTTGGATGAAATTAATCATTTAATCTAAAAAAATAATCAATAGATTAATTGATTGATGGACAAATCAGTACCTTCTTATAGTCGGTGTTGTCGTCTCTGTCCAAGCCGGGCTGGAGTAGCGGCCTCCGCCCGGGTCCGCCATAGCTTACGGCTGGCCCAGGGAGGTCGTTTGCGGTCGTAGTGAATGTGCTACCCTCGTTCCTTCAGCAAAGGAACAGCAACGAGCTGTTTAGTAAAAACCTTGACTACATTAACAAACAGATCTTTTTAGTAAAAGCTTTATTGAACACTTTAGCGAATTACACACGCTTTTAAGTGAAAAACAGACCAGATTTGAGCTGTCCACCTTAAATTATTGGTAAAATAGTACTCTGCAGGCATCTGCCACAAAAACTCAGCATCTGCACAAATATTAACACAATCCTACAAATGTTTACAGTGCACTGAAATCAGTGACGTTAACATACCTTGACAGTCTGTCGCTCTGTGAAGAGAAAAATACAAGAAGAAAGTGAGTGAGTCTGCATTCAAACAATTCAACAATGTCTACACTTTAGCATGCATCACACATGGGTGTGTGTGTGTGTGTGTGTGTGTGTGTGTGTGTGTGTGTCTGTGTGTGTGTGTGTGTGTGTGTTTGTACCCTGGGGCTCGGCCTTAGTACTGCCCTCCTCCGAGTCCGACTGTTGGTCGTGGTCGTTCTCATCACTCTGAAAAGGTCATACCAATATTCATATTAGTGTTGTTTTGTAACTTTGCTGGCATTGCTAACGAGGAGACCTCCTCCTCCTCCCTCACGGTCCTGTGGCGGTGATGTGAGGTTGATGAAGGAGGAGGAGGAGGAGGAGGAGGAGGAGGAGGGGGCGGTGTCTTACATCCAGGGTCCAGAAGGACCACGCCACATGTGGAGCCCTCTTTTGTCTCAGCGGGGCGACCGCGGTCCCGGATGGAGCGAGGGCTGGGACTTTGTCCTCGCCCTCCTTCTCCTCCTCCTTGTCCGTCTCGTGGGGGGGGGGGGGGGGAGACACCAGGTTCCAACCACCGAGGGTCAGAGTTAGCAGGTGAACCTTTCCATAACTCAAACTCTCATCGCCCCCATCATTCATACACACACTCATCCCCACACTCATCACACACAGTACCAGGTACGCGGCGCGCACACACACACACACACACACACACACACACACCACACACAACACACACACACACAGTGTGACTGTCTCACTTTCTCCGTGTCCCTGGAGGAACGGGCAGTAGGAGGAGCTGATGCCCGTCAGGAGTTTGGGCCGGGTGCAGGGAGGAGGAGGAGAGGTGGAGGAGAGGGTGGTGGTGGAGGGGGACAGGGGGGCGGAGGTGGTGCTCAGGCTGGAGGTGGTGGAGGTGGAGGTGGACGAGGGCCGGTAGCGCTGGTATGTCTGAGAGAGAACAGACAGACAGAGAGAGAGAGACAGAGTGAGACAGAGAGAGACAGAGACAGAGAGAGAGAGAGAGAGACAGAGAGAGAGAGAGACAGAGACAGAGAGAGACAGAGAGAGACAGAGAGAGAGACAGACAGGAGAGAGAGAGAGAGACAGAGACACAGAGAGAGAGAGACAGAAGAGAGAGAGAGAGAGAGAGAGACAGAGAGAGACGGTTACAGAAACATTTAGTAAAAAAAATGTGTTAACTAGAATAGAAAAGTTGGCAATCTTATTGAAAAAGTAATATGACACCATTTAAAAAAATATATATATATACATACAGTATATATAATAAATAAATAATATATAATAAAACTACAGTATTTTGAAACCCAAAAGGCACCTCCTCAAAGCTGCGGTAGCGTGAGCGGTAGTCGTCCTCCCGGGTCTCCGTCTCCTTGCGCTCCTCATGCTGCTTCTCCTTGTCCTGCTTCTCCCCGCGGGGCTCCTCGCGGCCCCGCGGCCCCCCCCGGCCACGCCCCATGGTCTTCTCCGCCTCCTGCAGGTCCGTCAGGGTCACGCCCTGGAGGAGGAGGAGGAGGAGGAGGAGAGGGAGGAGAGGATGGGAGAGGAGGAGTACAATTGTATGTATTGTATTATTATTGTGCATCTTTTAACTATACATACATCTTTGCTTGCAATATGATAGTGGTGCTGTGGTTCTGAAGCTATCTTTAGTTAAAATATATATAAAGTAAATATAATATACAAATATATATAAGAAAAAATACAATACAACAAATATATAATATATATATGTAATAAGCTATATCTTTACTTTAAATAAGTAAGTCAAGTATATAATAATATCTAATTTACAAGCTTAGTATAATTGATACAAAACATATATAGAAGGAATATCTCCAATAATCAACAAATATATACAACGATTTGTAATAAAATGTATAGATAGCCTTAGGGTAAAATAGCCCTGTTCCCCATGTGATTGTATGGTGGTGGGACAGAACAGGTGAGTTTGGAGTGTGTGTTGTGTGTGTGTGTGTGTGGTGTGTGTGTGTGTGTGTGTGTGTGTGTGTGTGTGTGTGTGTGTGTGTGTGTGAGCGAGTGAGCGAGTGTGTGTGTGTGTTAGTGTGTGTGTGTGCGTGCGTGTACCTGGGTGGACCTCCTGGATTGCCGCGCCTGCCTGGAACGAGCCTTCCTCTGAGACTCCGACTCCTCGTCCCTCACGGGCGTCAGGTACGACCTGAGGGGGACAGACCACGCCCACCACGGCCACCAGGTGAGCACAGAGAGAAAGAAGATGGCCGCCCTATCCACCACAGACAATTTGTCCCGCGAGCAATTAACATGAGCAGTAATATAAAAAGATAAATAGTGCTTAGCATAACATTTCACTGCACATCCTGTATGTGTATGTGAAGAATAAACTTTTTATATACTATATAATATACCTTTAACATTCAGCATTGTGTAGCATCTTATCCTAGCTATCTTGTCGTTTCCAAGCAAGAGGTTAACCTAGCAAATTATGAAGTTCTTGAACTTTGTTCCTACTCAATCTCGCTGTAGTCCGTCGGTGGAATTATTCTTGTTCACATCTTTTCGGACATGTATCGTTGTGGAGTCGATTTCGGGGACAAAACGCCCTAAAGTGTAAATGTAGCAATATACATCCTATCTGGCCTCTGTTAGGGTCTTGTTAGGCTCTCCAGGGTGGTGTCCTTGGGTAGTCACTTCCTTATAAACACACTGGGGACCACCCGTCCAGCAATCACAGCCACCACCACACCTCCTCCCTCCTCCTCTCGCCCCATTCCTCCTCCCTCCGCAGCAGGTGTCTCCCCTCAGCTCCCAAGAACACAGTGCAGGAAGCAGGAAACAGGAAACAGGAAATGCATTCGGAGAAGACTTCAAAGTCGAAGCGCGAGAGTCTCTGTTCGTTCTCCAGGTGTAGCCCTCTATACTTCAAACTAAGAACCATAAGCCTCTCGATAATCTTTTGCGCGTACCGGCGTCTTTCCCTGCCGTCGGAGCCGATGATGGTGCCGGTGGTGGAGGAGGTGGAGGAGGAGGTGGAGGTGGTTGTGGTGGTGGAGCCAGTGTTCATGGTGGGGATGACCGCCGCGGACTCCTTCTCCTTCTCCCGGTCGCTGCTCTCCTCCGACCAGTACCTGGTCACCGGCGAGGAGGAGGATGGTGGGAATTTTGAAATAAAAAAAATAATACATTTAATTCTGTTACGATTTTAGGATGAAGGGCATAAATTAAGTTTGTTGAGCTCAATTACATGCTGTAATGTTGGGCTAAACAACAAAAAAAAAAACAGTGGAGGTTTAAAGGGCTAGTCCACTCTGGACTAAATGTATGACTTTGCTGCCACCTAAAGGTTGACCTTGAAATTGACACAAGGATCTATGAAAAATAAAGAGCATCACATAGGCCTACTACCAAAGTCAGTGTAAAATATAGAATATATAAAAGACAAATATTAATACTGCAATCATTTGAATCCAGCAGTTATTATATGTATATATGCAAACAAATTGTTGAAAGAAAGTTTGTGAACGGAAAACAAGCAATTCTGGAGTCTAGCTCCAGATACAGAGCCAGCACCACCCCACCCACACAAGGTGTAGCACTGACCTGCTGGTGAGGCTGGTGGTGCCGGCCCGGGGGGAGGATGAGGAGGTGGAGCCCAGGCTGGACAGCAGGCCGCGGTGGCCGGTGGGCGAGGTAACCGAGGAGGTGGAGGTGGTGGTGGTGGGGGTGGTGGAGGAGGAGACGGGCCCGGATGTGGTGGTCGTCAAGGAGGAGGAGGAGGAGGAGGTGGTAGTGGCGGGGGTCGACGAGGTCAGGTCCTCGTGCCGCCTGCCGAAAGAGCCACTGTGGCGCACACACACGGACACACACACACACACAGACTGTAAGCTGACATGTGCTCAACACTTTAAATGTAATTTCTAATGGGTTTCGTAAAAACATAAATGTGAAGATTAAAGTTTTCAAAGCATCTCTTCCATCACAATGTTGGCTTCAGGAATGAAAAAGCAATTCAGACTCAAAGGAAGAATAGTGTCACTTCTTTCAAGTGCTTTAAACCCAGATGAGCTCAGCAGTAGTGGCCCATAGAGCAGAGAGAGAGAGACAGAGAGACAGATATACAGTAGAGATAAAGATAGATATAGAGACAGAGATACAGACGGCCAGATCGAAAGACACCCAGAGAGATAGAGACAGAGATACTGACATAAACATATACAAAGAGATGGAGACAGAGAGAGAGACAGAGATGGAGAGACAGCTAGAGAGACAGACACACAGACGGATTTACACACAGACGGAGAGACAGACAGATATACAACACAGACAGGCAGAAACATATACAAAGACAGAAAGAGATAGACCCAGACAGAGAGAGACAGAGAGACAGAGGGTTGACTATAGTAGGAGGAGGAGAGTGGCGGCGGAGGCGAGGGGGGTGGTGGTGGCGGTGGGCGGCGGCGGCGGCACTGGGCGGTGGGCGGGGCCTGGCGGCGCGCGCTGTACCTGCGGTAAATGCTGTAGGACTGGTAATGGGAGGAGGGGGTCTGCCAGGGCTTAGCGGTGTTAGCGGCGTTAGGCTCCAGGCTGGAGGTGGACCACGACTTGGCCGGCACGTCCCGCGTGCTGCCGCTGCGCCCCAGAGCCAGCGTGTGGGACGTGCTGCGGGGGGGGGGAGGAGCAACCACGGTGCAGGAGAGGAGGGGGCGTGGCCGTGTGTAGGTGTGTGTGTGTGTGTGACAGACAGAGAAAGTGAAATGGAAAATATGGAGAGAGAATGATAAAGAAAGAAGGGGAATGAGAGAAAGAACAATTGATGAGAAAAAGATGGAATGAAAAATTGAGAGAGAAGGATAAGGAATGAAAGAAAGGGAGAAAGAGGTAAATAAAAAATTTTGATGGAGAAAGAAAAAGATGGAATGAAAAATTGAGAGAGAATGAAAGAAAGGAGAATGAGAGAAAGAAAAAAGAAACATTGAAAATGAAAATTATAGAGAAGAATGAGAGAAAAGGGGGAAAAAAAAGAAAGAAAAAGATCGAGAAGGAAGCGAAACGTGTAGCGTGTATATTCATCGGTGTGTACAGGTGTGTGCGTGTTGTGGGCGGAGAGTAGTGGTGGGGGGTGGGTAGGGAGGGAAACAGGTGGGTGAGAGCAGCACATTAGCAAAACAACACACACACACACGGATATTCAACACACACACACGTCTCAGGATCGCAATCGGCCACGTCTCGGGGTTCTGTGCCTTTATGATTAGGAAACTTCATATTTTGAATTTAAATTACAACCAATGGCAATGACTTAAAATGCACATCAACAAGGACAGGACAGATATGGTCTGCGGCAGTGGGAAGTATGGGATGATAAATAAGCACACGCATGCATGCATGCACGTCCCTACAGCATCGTGGGTCAGCCACAAGGGGTGCGCCAGTCTCATCTTACGCAACATTAGTTAGTTTTGTTCAAAAACTAACTACAGTAAAATCATCATAATGCGGTGAATTCTATGGACTGTCGAAAGCCACGTTTCCACCGTGTAAATTAAGTTCCAGGGACATTTTTTACCCCTGAATAAACATCATGAAACAGCATCCATGTTTTGGACACGTGGTTGTTGTAATACACTTGTGTACATCAGTGGACTAATTAGCTTTTTCGCTTGAGTCTTTAGACCGCAGTGGAAACACAGAGAGCGACGTGCTACAGGAACCTTTGAGTTCCTTGGAAAGTAGTTCCTAGGACTCAAAACCGCTGGGCACTTTAGGTGGAAACGCTGCAGATCTGTGGCGATGGGACGAGGTGGGGGAGACGGAGGGCACATCGGTGGACTAACCTGCGCTGGTAGCTGGGGGCTCGGGTGGTGGTGGTGGTGGTGGAGGCGGTGGTGGTGGCGGCGGTGCTGGCGGAGGTGCCGTCGCTGTTCTTCAGGTCGTCGTCCCAGCGCCGGCGGGTGTAGGAGCCGCTCCGCGCCAGACTAGAGGAGTCCCTGAGTGGAGGAGGCGGAGGGGAGTAAGGGGATTGTAACAGCATCCAGGGAGCTCCTATCAACTGCCTCGTGCGGCTCGAGAGGAATCATCAACACTCGCCATCGATCACTCATCACTTTTTTCACTTCAGATTCGCTTTTCGACCAATCGTGTTCCTGGAGGCGGGGCCTAGACAGGAAACCCTGCGTGTGTGGCTCCGCCCCTCGCACATGCTGCTTTACGGTGCACAAACTGTGTAGTCTCCCCCCCAGAAGATCCAGAGCATTGTCAAACCGAGATTAATGAATTACCAATTCCTACGTTAAATGAAAGAAAACAAACAAACCACCTACAGCTATCCCTTTTAAAATACTTTGCATATTACTTCAAACTTCTGACAGCGGTTTCCAGTAAATGAAAGACCGGAGTCGCCGCAGTCAGCAACACCGACCGAGCCCCCTCTGGACTGTGATACTCCACAGTGGACACTAGGAGGTGCCGATGTCAACAGAGAATAATCTCAGGGGGGGGGGGGGGGGGGTTACCTGTTCTCCTTCTCGTCGATGTCTGAAGTGCTGGCCAACCTGCGGGGAATGGTGGGGGCCACGTAGGCCAGCCGGGCGCTCTTGTCCCTCTCCTGTTTGAGGGGGAGGAGGGTGGGGGGGGGGGGAGTGGCAGGATGGAGAAGGCATCAGGAGAGGAGGAGGAGACGGCGGCCATGAGTGAACAGACTAATCTCCCGCCACATTCGATATCAAAAGGAAACCAGCCATTTGGAGGTGACCTAAAATGGTGGGCAACACATTTCTAATCAAGTTGAAAATGAATCAATGATAAATTACAGACTTATGCTTAGAATATGCTTTGATAGAAGCAACCTCTGCCAGAGGCTGCTCAAAAATAACATAAGAATAAAAACAATAGAGTAATAAAGGCAATGTGTATACAGCGAATAGAATAACAATAAATCTAAGAAACATTTTGTAAAAAAAATTGAATAGAAACGTTGGCAGTGGTAAACCGAACTAGAAACTACAAAAAAAAAACACATTTACCAATAACAGATTTACAAATTACGAAATTATTCCAAGAATTTCCTTCGGGATTAATAAAGTTTTATCTTATTCCATTTACCCGACACCACTACTGAAAACAAAGAAATGACAAAAAAGGGAAAGGAACCGTCGCCAGGGCAACCAGCGGCAATTCAAAACCATCATGGCTGACCTTGTCTTTGTCCTTGTTGTCCGAGGAGGAGGAGGAGGAGAGGCGCGGGCTGGAGGCGGAGCGCATGACGCCCGCCGCGTCCTTCTCCTTCTGCCCCGCCTCCTTGGTGGCGGTGATCTCCGCCAGGGCGCCGTAGCTGCCCGTCTTGCGGAGGCCCAGGCGCCACGAGGCGGGCGACTCGTCCTTGCGGTCCTCGTCCTGGGACGCGCGCACCGACGTCGACACCTTCCCGCCGGGCTGCGCCGGGACCTGGCCAGCAGGGGGCAGCGGAGGACACGACGAGAGATGGAGGGTTTGTTTATCATTTGTTTTTAGGTGGGGGAGGAAGTCACGTTAGTTGTTGTGGTTGTTGTGTTGGGAGAGGTTGGTTTTACTGAATGGGAAGATCAGGAAGCAGTTAAGTAGCTCTTTGTGAGTTAACACAATGTGGGTTTAGCATGTGTGTGTCTGTGGTCTGTGTGTGTGTCTGTGTGTGTGTGTCTGTATTGTCATTTCTCTTCGACAATTCATCCTGAGAAATTAGAAATAAAATACAACCTGAATATAAGTGGATGAGCCATTTGAAGACAGACGGATCGATAGAAAACAGTTTGGGCAAACGTGTTTAGATTTTAAAAGACATGGGGGGGAAAAAGGAAGACATTTTAAAGTTACAGATTCTCAGGTCACGAGGTAACACACAAACACACACACACCAATACAGTTCTTGAATCTTGAACACACACAAACACAATTCCATGAAATGTGACAAAACAATACAAAAAGCCTTGACGGAATAGACAGATGAGTGAAAAGGCACAGAAAGCCAGGCAGGTCAGTTTTTAGGACGGTGTGGTTTGAGGCATGCAGAAGAAGAGACTGGGACCGGATGTTTAACACAAAAGTATACACACTGGACCACATTTTAAGGATTTGTCGCCATCTACAGGTCGGCTCCGCCATGACACTTTTTTCAAATGTAGACAAAAACATAACGTTGCATTATGTTTTTAACCCTTAGGTGGCAGCAACCCCCTCTGTGGTCTAGGGTGCACGCATGTCCAAAGGACAATGCATGTGTAATCATCATTTAACTTCGTCGTTGTTATTCACTTACATACATTTTAGTGGTCAGTGCACGGGTTCACCATATTAAAGAGGAACAGTCGAGGGGTGGTTGGGTGGGGGTCCGGTTGGGGGTGAGAGGAGGAGGAGGAGGGGAGGTTGGGTTGGGTGAGAGTGTGAGGGGACTGAGTTACGAACTCTGGTGCACACCACATGTCTCACCATGACTTTTTTGGGCGCGAGAGAAATGCCCGTTTTGCGCAAGCCCTGGCGCCACAAGGCGGGACAGCCCGGCTCGGCCGCGGTGGGCGAGGTGGGCGAGAGACAATCGGACTTCAAAAGCCAAACGAGAGAGAAAAGTCGAGGAGAGGGAGAGAGAACGAGAGAGAGAGAGCAGATGTGGACAGAGATGAAGAGAGAGAGAACAGCCAGAACAGGACAGGTAAGTGACAGCCACAGCAGAAGCAAAGAAGAAGCCAGCCGGGAGGACGGCGTGGTGACGTGAACACAGAAGATTTGGTGTTTTTTTTTTAAACCCATTGTGAACCCTAAGGAGCCCATGAAACGTTCACTCATCCATTAAGCGGGAAACATGCAGGGTTTTTATGTTTGACCGATGCCAGCGTCGCCCACTAGTGGATGAGCACAACATTGCAAGGAGGCGATCGCAAAAAAAACCTAAAAACAATGTATGGGCATGGGAAAAAAATTTAAAGTGCGTTTTGAAATGGTGTACATTCACTAGGATGCACAAGTAAGATTTAAAAAGTAAGCAGAAAGAAATGACCTCAATCCTGTAGTAATGCATTCCCCTTTCAAAGTGCATGAAATGTTTGGCCCAAACTTTAAGAGACTGCCCCCCCTTCTGCCCAGCAGAAGGCAGTGATGTATAAATAAATACAAATCTCAATCAATCACTTTTATATCCGAACTCTACAGCTTCCCGATGTTCCAAATCTCAGACTTGAGCCTGTCAACATGCAAACAGCTTCGCCCCAGCTGTGGGCTGATTCTTCTGCTTGCATGTAAAGCAGCAACAAAGTCATTTACTCTTTGCTCATCAGGATCAAATTAAGGCCCGACATGGACTTCATTAGGCACCGCCTGATGTCTGATTTAACTCTGATGCGACGTCGTCTACAAAGCCGCGTAAGACGGGACGACTGGACGTCGCACTGACGGTGATATTGCCAAAACTGTGGCACCCAAAATGTCTGGTTACCCAGACCCATCTCCACGCAACGTTTCAGAGCCGTGCCAGAGGCAGGGAAAGGTCTGGCCGGACCCATTATCATTCTGGGATAGGCACTTGTTTGGATTAGACGTTCTGGGACTTGGTCTGCATATGGGCGCCCATCCCAGGATGTGGCAACAGTGCCCTTGCCAACTACAGTACGTAGTGTCGGGGAGGAGGGTGGGAACTTGTTGGTGTTTTGGTGGAACATTTGCACGTGGGGAGGCGAGCCCTGCCGTTAAAATGGCTACGATCTCATATAAAACGGTAAACTGTTTTCAGCGCGTAGGTTGCTAGCTGCTGGACTTAGTGTAGCGGCCTTGGCTTTGAAAGCAGTAACGTGCAGATAAGCAGAAGGCGAGGAGAGTTCGGACAAATGGTCGGCCAAAGGCAGGCTTATCCCTGCAGCCTATATCCTGTAACACACGGTTGGGAGTGGCCTATCGTCACGGGAGTGGCCTATCGTCGCCAGGGGAGTGGCCTATCGTCACGGGAGTGGCCTATCGTCGTCACGGCAACGTAGGCGACGAGAGAAGGCGGGGGCGGCGGTCCCAGCAGCTCGTACCTTCTTGACCGGCGAGGTGGGGGTGGTCACCTGGTTGGTGGGGCTGGAGGGGGTCGGCGTGGTGATGGCGGCCGGGGGGGTCGTCACGGCGGCGGGCGGCGTGGTCACCGACGACGGCAGCGTGCTGTTGCTGACCGGAGGACTGGAGGTCTTGGCCTTTTCTGAGAGGAGAGAGAGAGAAAAGGAATCAGTTCATGGGTTCAGAGAACAGGACTCAAAACTCACTTTGGTATGAAGGGGGGCGTGGTTTAGCGTCGGTAGGTGAAATAAGGGGGCGGGGTCGGCAAAATGCCTGAGACACAGCTGTCGGGGAGGAGCTTGATTAGGAAGGTATATAATGACATGCCACTGCTGATTTGATAAATTGATATTTATATATATATATTGACATATTATCCTTTATTATGCCACTGGGCGATCATTTTTGGATTTTGATTTGTTAGAATCCGCATCGCATCAGCCCGACTACCGTCTCTCCCTTCCAGTCAAGAAACTGGTTAAAGCCACCAAGTGTGGCATTGTGGCTGAGAGATTGCTACACTCACATTTCTCAATGTGCAATAATAATAATAACCAATAGAGTAATAGACAATAGAATAATAAAATACAATAATACATTTACAGTGAATAAGCCCATGATTCTAAGGAATCATCCCAGACACCGTATTTACTGTCTCCGGGGACATCCTTAGTTTCGAGCCCTGGGTGATGGTGGTGATGGAGGTACGGAGGAGGGAGGGGAGGGCGGTTCTCTCACCTGCTTCCGTCTCCGACTCGGAGTCCTCCTCCTCGTCCTCCTCCTCGCTGGAGCAGCTGGACTCCTGGTCCTTCTTGCCCTCCTCCTCCTCGTCGTCCACCTTCTCCTGCTCCAGGGCCTCGATGTGCGGCGCCGGTTTCTCCGGCTCCATCAGCACGGTCTTCTCGCTAAACACAAAAATTATCAGTTAACATTTTATCCTTTTAATTTTAACCTCAGAGGGTATAGTCCTTAATAATGACTCGTAATCGCAATATGACATATATGAGTGCACTTTATCCGAATCGCAATAGCTGAAATTGTTTGATAAATGTAAAATGTGTAATTTACTGTCTCAAAGGGCTTCACCGGCTATATGTACTGTATGACCCCTATGACCCCCTAAACCTAGAGCCCACCGAAAGGGCAAGAAACAACCTTCATGAACAAGGAAGAAACCTTGAGAAGGAACGCAAAATGGGGATCGTCCACGGTGATGATGTGCTGGCTGGTAGGCAAGCTGGTGTTGGCCAGGCATTCGGTCATGATTACAGGCAACAGGGGAACACAGGGAAAAATGGAAAATGAGGAAGGGTTTTTTTTTTTTTCCCCTTGGCACACGTTACCGAACCCGCGCCAGCGCCACCGTGCGTAAACATCACACCCCGGCTTTGTGTTTATACCGCTCGACAGCGCGTGTACGCTAGCGCCGCGTAAATTTCGGGGGCCTTTTGGCGAGGGTCGGAAAAACGCAGTTGAAGGAACCACGAGTCTGCGTTGTGTAAAGAAGGCGTGTAGAAAAAAAATTACGAGAGAGAGAGAGAGAGGTAAGGGGTTGTAAACAATCGTAATTCTTCCGGCTGCGGCGGTGGGGGTTGAGAGGGGAGAGGTGGGAGGGGTTTACCTCTTTGGCGGCTTCAGTGATTGGTTGTTGTCCACGGTCGTGGTCGTCGACTCGATCAGGGGGGACTTCTTCACGTCCTTCTTCTCGTTCAAGAGCTGCACGCAAAATAGAAGTTCTCAGTTTAGCACGTCCGCATTTGTCAGCTCAAGTGACCTCGAGGACTTTGATTGCCATTTAATTTTAAGTTTATATCGGCCTTCGAACTAATAAGCCAACAGAGGGAAGGAGAACGAGAAAAAGAGAAATGGAGGGGAAGGAGGAGGATAAAGGAGAGAGAGAGAGATGTGGGAGAGAAGTGAGGGTATAGGGGGAAGAGAACGAGACGCACCAGATCCTGCTTCTTGTGCAGCTCCTCCAAGTAGCCGAGAACGTCCTCGTCCGACACGTCGAAGGCCGTCTGACCCTGGACAAAGAAAGACAGACACACGGGAGGGTCAATCACCACGACGACGACGATGGTCTCCATGGAGACGGGAGGAGAGAGGCGTGTGTGTGTGTGTGCCCCCACTCACCACTTTGTTGATGAGGTTCATGTCACAGTGGCTCTCCACGAGGATCCTGCAAGCCTCCTCCTTGCCCCAGTGGGCGGCGGCGTGCAGCGAGGTCCAGCCGTCGTAGTCCTTGATGTTGACGTCGTAGCCCGCCTGGATTAGGAGCCTGCGGCAACAGAGGAGCGCACATTAGACACGCACATATTAGACGGCTGGCTCTAGAATAGATGAATACAAACAATAAAGTATGGTTCGCTAGGTATAGAGGGCACTAGCTATGGAGTTCACAAGAAAATAAGAGTTCACTTGACATAAAGAAACAGAGTTCACTAGATAAGGGCGTTTACTAGACAATACAGTTCACTGGATAAAGAGTTCCCAAGAAAATTGAGGTCACTATATATCGAGTTCACAGGAAAGTCCGCAAGAAAATTCTCTCCCTCACTCCCTTAAGATTGAGCTTTTCAGGAAACTAATCTCATTATTAGATTTTTTCTTCCTCAGAAGCGCATCATCCCCTTCAAACTGTGGATTTCACAAGAACAGACTCCCGGGTTCCGATCTGGTACCAAAAAAACCCCCAAGAAACAAAAGAAAATCACTGAGTCATCGCTCGGCGAGAGACAGTGAGTTCATGCGGATGTCGGGTGCTTGAGCGGGAACTCGGTGGGGGGGGGGGGGGGGCGGGGGGCAACAGTCTCGCCGGTTTCTGGTGAGACGGAGACAGAGACACTTGGCATCGTGGTGTTAGCCGGGCGGCATCAGTTAGCCTGACAGGTTAAAGGGACTGTCATGGCGTTGCCTTGGCTTTGGTCGTCTTTCCTATTCAAGTTACATTTATGTATT
This sequence comes from Coryphaenoides rupestris, assembly GCA_002895965.2. NCBI lineage: Eukaryota > Metazoa > Chordata > Actinopteri > Gadiformes > Macrouridae > Coryphaenoides > Coryphaenoides rupestris. The sequence goes on from PIJE02002254.1 coordinate 39,187, forward strand.
TGTCTCCACTAAATACAGTATATCTCATGTTAGCTTTTTTGCCTACTTTTTTCATGTTCTGTCGCCTGTCATGTCACGAGAATTTCCTTCGGGATTAATAAAGTTATTTTATCTTAGATTATCTTAAACCTTGAGTACACAACCCAAAATAAAACGCACCATGGAAAAAACACAACGGTGCAGTGGTTGTTTTTGTCCCCGCGTACATTAGCAGCCAATCAGAACTCACTTTAAAACTTCCACGTAGCCCTTGGCGGCGGCGACGTGCAGCGCCGTGCCGCCCGACTTGGCGTGGCGGACATCTTGGATCTGGCCGCTGTTGAGCCACTGGCGGGCGTCTCGCAGCATGATGCGTTCCTCCTCCTTCCTGGCGGCCTCGATGTCCACACCTGGTGGTGGTGAAGAAGAAGAAGAAGAAGAAGGGGGGCGGGGTTAGAGAGAAACACTAGCTTACTTTAGCTTAGCGACCAGGTGGCTCCGCCCACTGGCTAAACGTGCTAACCAGGTAGGGACCACACTATATGAGCAAGTGCACATCCGATTCCAATACTTGTGTTCTAGGGCTGAAAAATTCATCAAAATAATATTGAAATCGCAGTATGGCCACAAGCAATGTCCAAATCACAGCAAGGTCAAATGTTTAAGTTTATAACACCATTATAAATGTAGTACTGTGGTCTGCTTAGTACAGACCCCAGTTTTTTTGCAGTGAAAATACAAATTGTGACGCAAAAATGATCATTCCTGCAAATACTGAATCATATCTTGATGACGACACCCGATTTTTGTTGTTCCCATATCCTTACTGCCCTACTGTGGTCCTATGCCAACACACATTGTTCAAGTCACGAAGATCCCATAAAAACAAAATAAATCATAAACAAATAAAAAAATGCATTTGTGTACACAGGTGTAGGGCCGTGCGAAAGACTCGGAAGCCTGTCCGTTAGCTTATCGCTTATCAGCTACTAGCCTAGCTTAACACCGTTATTCATGGGTAAAATATGTGTGTGTGTGTGTGTGTGTAAATAAATATTTGTACGAAAACGGACAGATTTTTCAGGCGTAGGTAATCCGTCGATAAAAAGGCCGGAGGGGAGGAGCTACATTCCTTTTCCAGCCGATGAGCGCTGTGGTGTAAGAATACTGTCGGACGCAAAAGTGCTATATATATATATATATATATATATATATATATATATATATATAAATAAATACACGCAATGCATTTACCCACAAACCCCCTGGTAAGTCAGCACCGATCTCATACATATGTGAGCAGTGCAGTGAGTGTTTCAGTGGTAGTGTCCTTCTACGACGCTAGCGGCGACAACAACAACAACAACAACAACAACAACAACACAAACAACAACAACATGGATCCATTCCTACACTCCGCGGGGGCCATGATGCCTCCGCAGGAGAAACGTGATCTAGAATATTACATAACCACACAGGAGAGGTGGGGGGGAGGGGGGAGGAGAGGGGGGGAGGAGGGGGGGAGGAGGGCGGGGGGTATGGAGGCCTATCTACGCTGCTGGCAGACAGTAATAATGACATCTATTATAGTCTGTGTTCCAACTAAATCCGATCCACCGGCCCTACAATGTCCTCCATTGTGTGCAACCCGGGGCATGCAGGCAGACTCAGACTGGAGCCGGGAACACGGGCACAGTGGCTGTGTTGTGCTGTGTTGTGCTGTGTCGTGCTGTGTTGTGTTGTGCTGTGTTGCGTGTTGTGTTGCGTGTTGTGTTGCGTGTTGTGCCGGGGACGGCCACTAGAGGGGGTGGATGGGTCGTCTCGGCGGATGCCTTTTTATCCAAAAGGCTTCAGACAATGTCTTCGGAAATGTGTCATTAAAGGTGCTGTATGCAAGAATAATGAATCCGTTCAGGGACGACTACATGTAGGATTTTACAGCACAAATCACTTTAAATTGCCAGTTTGTGGTTGAAGTTCAAACACGTGAGCTTCCCCGACTCTCTCTGTTGCGTAGAACAGCTTTTGGGCTGATTTCTCTTATATTTGAGTCGGGTCGGATTTCGCGGGAAAAAGGAACGAAGTGACATGCAAGCGTGGATAATTAAAAATATTTAAATGTGTACAAGGTTTAATTATGATTAGAACCAACATTAGTTTCTGATTGGTATTGTCTCAACCCACAGAGCGCAGAATGCACTTGATTCTTACATAAAGTACCTTTAAGGAGCAGGTGGAGGTGTAGGGTGTTGGGGTAATGTCCAAATGTCACAGACCCGAGCACCCTTTAGCAAGTAAAGGTTGCTCGGGTCTGTGGACATCTGGGGTTTTGCACCCACAGAACAATTTTAGTCAACAGCAGAAATCACACCTGCCGTGATCAATCATGAGACTCATAAGGGGTGTGGGGAAAGCAGAAGTTTGCTGCTAAACAACTCTAACCTCAGGACTGGGGTCTCTCTGACAGGGAAGAGACAGCGAGCGAGGAAAACCGCATTCGAGAAGTAAACTGCATCCTTACACAACAGACGTGTTACATAACATAACAGAAGCACCAGCCTGCCCGCCTCCGCTAAACGGCCGCTCCGATGTGTCCAAATGCCTCATTGCGCAGTCTGCAACGCCGGCACACACACACACACACACACACACACACACACACACACACACACACACACACGCTCAAACCGTTCGAAAGGGCGATTGACTTTTACGCCTTTTTACGAGCGAATGGTGGGTGCGTCGACGTCCAAATATGGCGTCTCCCTCTCTGATCTTATTACGAGGCAGGGGATTGGCCCCTGGTTTGTACCACAACAACAACTCTGGAGTTATTCATTTCCGCCCTGCTACATATAATCCGCGACACAGCAAATTAAGAACCAATGAAGAGGAAAAGTGCCCACGTTTTTTTGGGGATATTATTGGTTTTTTTTTTTTAATCCCGTCAAATCCGATCGCATTCATGTTTTCCTGGAGGGACTACAAACAGGGGCCCGGCGGCTGCCATGGCAACCGTGTGTGTGTGTGTGTGTGTGTGTGTGTGTGTGTGTGTGTGTTGTGTGTGTGTGTGTCGATGAGATTAAAACACACTTCTGAGGGCCGTAACGCGGTAAAGCAAGGACAACCTGGGGACAATTATTGAGAGAGAGAGAGAGAGAGAGAGACAGAGAGCAAGAGAGGGTTGAAAGCAGTTTAAAGCCTCCTGGGAATGGAGTGTAAATACTAAGGAGTGATGAGTCACGGTCGAGCCAAGTCGACTCTCTCGCTCCCTCGTCCTCTTCTATAATGGCCACCATAAGCTACGCATATGCAGACGGGCAGAGGATGGGGGGGGGGGGGGGGGCGCGTGTTACCGATAGCAACACACCCCGCCTCGGTCGTAGGAGTTCACCTCAGCACGGGGTCACGACGGGGTCAAGCAGAAGAACCTGCAGGTGTACCAACCCCTCTTCCGCTCCAAAATAATACCCCCAAAATCTTGTTAACAGGGACTGTGTAAACCCAGCCCATGAGCAGCGATGCTATTAGAACCAAGGTTACGGTTCTCGTTATCGTTGCCACCTGGACGGCCAACGATGGGTTTTTATTGGCCGACAGCCCGACACGCCGGGTTTTATAGGCCTACGATTGGCCAGACCGCGTGGAACGACGTCAGTGGCCCGCCGTCGTTTTCTAACCGAAGAAGTGCCCGCATCGGGGTCCAACTTTGTTGAGGTTTTACGCGGATCGTAACAACGAAACGTTTTACATTTAACGCGAAGACTTCTCCACAAATCATCGTCTTGGCGTCGAACAACTGCTGTTGTTTAGAATGGTCGCCGTTTTAAGGTATAACTCAGGTTCACTTGATTTTAGCTTGCAGAAGGAACCTGTGATGCATTATTCAATTTTAAAACATTGATCTGCGCCATGTGGTTGAAAGCGAGCGAGTGAACGACCGAGTCCATGCATGTGAGAGAGCGAGTGGGTTTGCGAGACAGAGAGCGAGAGAGAGAGAGAGGGGGGGAGACGTTTTATTGATCCACTTCTCGAGACTTTCGAAGGGGAAGATGAGGCGCCGGTAAATTCGTGTCAGAACCGGTTTATCGCTTCAACTGCGAGTCTGTTCCACTTTTCGCTTTTCCTGAACAGAATTAAGTTTGCCTATCGCCTTCAATAAACACTGCTGATTTCAATACAGGAATGCACCAGGGCCTCCTTCGACATAACATAACGTAGAACTATGAGGACAGTTAACTGAAGATATCCGCACAATCAATGAACGTTTGGGATTTAAAGGTCCCCTATTATACCACCAGGTGGGCGGCAGTAGCTCAGGAGGTAGAGGGTTGAAAAGGTTGCTGGTTCGATCCCCGGGCTCCCTCCGCCTCCTAGCTAAGTGTGGAGGTGTCCCCTGAGCAAGAACCACCTAACCCTACCTGCTCTGTAAGTGTGGAGGTGTCCCTGAGCAAGAACACCACCTAACCCTACCTGCTTCCTCGACGTGTTGGTTGCATGGTTGACACCGCCGTCGTGTATGAATGGGTGAATGTGAGGCGAATAATGTAAAAGAGCTTTGGGTACAAGCCGCTATATTGAATGCAATCCATTTACCATTTACAAACTAAGAACATACAAGTACGGTAATAACGCCAAGACGTTACAAAACACGCAAGCTAGTGCCGAGGGTTAGGGAGAGGTAAGGCGGGTCTCAATCCCATCCCTAGTGGGAGTGAGTGAGTGTGTGTGTAATTGGATGACTGACTTGACTGACTGACTGACTGACTTGACTGACTGACTGGTACTGAGTGAGTGAGTAGTGAGTGAGTGAGTGAATGACCTGACTGAGTGGAGTGCATCCAATCCTGTCCTGTACCTCGGTACTCCGCAAAGCTCTTCCAGCCCCTCCTCAGCGATTGTCAGCGGTGTTCTCGCCTCGCTGTTCACCCACGCCCACATGGGCCCCGTGCATGATCAGGTTACCTGTTTGTTGTTGTTGTACGTCGTCGTGGGTGACACACACAGCTACAACACACACACACACACACACACACACACACACACACACACACACCACACACACACACACAACACCAACACAGCAACCACACACACACGACACACACACCACACACCACACACACACACACACACAACACACACACACACACACACACAGAGAGAGAGAATTACATTGGTGCATCCTTAGACCAGATCAATACGATCAGTCCCATTTAGTAGTCTTTTTGGCACATCTTAGTCCAAATGGACCAATATTCCCTCACTGAATCATATTTAGATGCCATTACTCAGTCTAATCGAAGATATTTGCAATAAAAGTGCAAAGAAAAGACCTATAACATTTACATACATACATGCACATATATTTGCGCATGAAGTGCAAAATATAAAAATAATAGAGAGGGGGGCCATCCCTCTTCCTCTGAGAGGGATTTTATACATTTTTCCTCAAATCAATAAAAGAGGTCTGAGCCGTGCTGTGTCCTACTGCAGGTGGTTATTTCGGAGGGAGCTATTAATAATATGTGGGCCAGCTGGGTCTGCGAGGCATGGCTCACAATCATCAGACAGAAAACCGCAAAAAAAAAAATGGAGAGCTCTCGCTGTAGAATGAGGCCTCAGTGGAACCTTAATATTAGCAGCTCTCTCTCATTTAAAAGACAAAACGTTAAGTCCATGCTTGTTGGGAATACGAAAGGAACAAAAGACAACTTAATCTGTTATATGTTTGAAATTAAACATCTAATATTAACAATGAAATGGAAAAAAAAATACAGCAGCAAAATATGTGCCCCATTTATATTGTATTCAAATCACATGATGTTGTTGAAAATACAGTATGTCGGCCTTATTTTGTTTTAAAGCATAAAATGGCGCCGGCTACTACAAAAGGGTCGACTGTTACACCATCGCGATGTGAATCGTAAAACGCGTGACGACACGTGTACGACTATAAGTCTGGAATGTCTCACATAAGTACGACAACACGATTGCGGCCAAAGAGCCTGTTGGTCAAGCGCATGCAGACACAGGGTAAAGTAACTTCCTGTTCCTGTGGGAGGTAAAGTTACTTCCTGTTCTGACAGACACAGACAGAACACAGACAGACGGACAGAGCGTGAGAGACAGATACAAAGAGAGTCAGAGAGAGAGAGAGAGCATGAGAAAGAAGAAAAGAAAGGGATACAAGGAAATGGAGAGCGAGAACGAGAGAGCATTTCAGGCCGTTCTCATTAGGCCAGACGACCACATCAAAGGGGCGGGCTACAGAGGAGTCCCGCCCCCTGCATGTTGTGGACGGGCCCCCGCCCCCCCCCTGAGTGACCACAGCCTCTCTCTCTCCCCCCCCCCTGACTTCCCCAGCGACCAGACCCCCGTTCTAGGGGGTAATTTCACCAGATCCAGCAGAGCGGACACGGAGTGGTTTGGGTGGGAGTCAGTCCCGCTGCGGTGGGGCCTGGGGAGTCCAATGCTAATTGAGGACGCGAGGGTTTTGAAACCGAATCTGTGGATCGATTAGGACTGATCCAAGCTGCAGACACTGGGGTGGGGGGGGGCGGGTTGAACCGCGTTCAACCCGCCCCCCCCACCCCAGTGTCTGAACTCTGGGCATACGGGAGCAAGCTACAAGCACTGCAAGTCGCTTCAGATGAACAAACATCTGCTTAATGACCAGGAAGTAAAATCGTAAAAATAAAAGGCTTGTCCTTCTATTAAGTAATGAATGAAGGGGGAGGGGGGTCTGGCGGGGTATAAACCAGGCCAGTGGAAGAGTGTTGTCACCCACCCTCAGATCAGGTCAGAGATCAGATTGAACCGTCATGGCCGCGTCTTCCATTAGCTCATCCATCGCTAGCCCCGGCCAGGCGGCCACTTGACCTTTCTATTCATTGTGCGAAACGACGACGACAACAACAACGTGCCTCGTTCTTCTTCGCGGGCCGAGATACCGTCCCCGCCCCCTTGACCCACTGCATGCCGAGGTCTGACACCGCGGTCTCAACAGCCACACGTTCAAAACGACTTTGTTTATGCGACTTTGTTTTGCTAATTGGTCACACCCACTTCTTACTGTTCCACTGTGGCGATAGTAGTAGTGGTGGTGGGTGTTGTTGTTTTGATAGGCTTAGCACTGGAGGGGTCGTAACCCAAGGGGAACAAGGGGAAGTCAATGAGGTCTTGCAATGGAATGCAACGGCCTCCTCCTAGACTACACTTCCCACAATGCCGTGCGAGGGCAAGCATTGGATTAAAAGCAGGGCCACCACAGCTCACTGCACAGTTTTGAGTACGGCAAACTATCACAACACAACGCCCCCCTGTAGAGTCCGTTTGTGTGTGTGTGTGTGTGTGTGTGTGTGTGTGTGTGTGTGTGTGTGTGTGTGTGTGTGTGTGTCTGTGCTCCGGTGGTAGTGAACCTCGACTCCCTTCTGAGAGAACAGTAAACCGAACATTAAGTGGAGTTTAGCTGGCGATATAACATAGGCCAACGTGGGCCTGAACATATTTAATGGTGCCGTGCAAACGCCGAGCGCGGTCACCAAGCCACTAACAATGTGGCGACGAGTACATTCGGTTAGCGTTACAGTAGTGCAATACACGCGGGGATAACGGCCCGTTTACGCCACACATAAATGGCCAATTATGTCCGAGACTCATAACATCGGGAAGAAAAAAAGGCTTAAGGGGAAAAATATCGCCTACATGAATGCGAACATCATTTTTCAAGGACTTTTTATTTCTGCGCGGGGATAGCATCACTAATGCAGTTTGGCGGTGGCACGAACAAATGCTCAGCCATCGATTTATGATTTAACCTTTCGTTCTCACGGCCTCCGTTAGGGGCCAATTTTATTTGAGGCAGAAATGTTCCAAAAGCGATCCAAAAAACCTCAAGTTAGCTTAGCTCAGGGGGTGGCCGTTAAAGGGGATGTTGTCAGGGGAGGGCCAGCCAGCCGGTCGTCGAGCAGCCTGGCGCGGGTAAGACGGAGGGTCACCCAAGGGCATCTCCTGGAGGGCGCCACTAGGGCTCTGTGTTAAACGGCTTGGTCCGCATCATCATACATCCATATAGGGGCAGCGCAGGACTGTGGATCGCTTAGACTTGATCGATTATTTGATCCGAGTTTCATATTTCGTAGTCATTGCACTCACTTTGTACGCACGGTTGACTAATAGATAGATCTAATTTGTGTTCGGTTCTGCAGGCACCCGTATTTCATGTGGAGGATGATTATGTCATCAGATGTATTTTTAATAGCGTGCTTTTCTGGCAGAAACACGCTGGCAGGGCACTGGGATGAATCACTGGTGCGGCGAGGACCAAAACGAAAAAGAAAAGGAAATAAAAAATAAAATAAAAAAGATCACTCACGGCGTCTCTCTCGCGCTTTATTTACCGTTTCTATGACAACAACGGCCCACGCTAGCTTCCTTTGCCGCGAGCACCTAGCATCGACACAGCAACGAGAAGTTCAGCAGCTATGGTTCAACTTCCATCTAAAAACGAGAACCCGACTTCAACTTAAAATCCAAAACAAAGACAAACCAAAAAAATCTGCTGATACCATCACAGTTTGGGGGGGGGGGGGGGGGGGGGGGGGTTTGTCATCATGTTTAACGGGAGGGGGGCGGGGCTACTCACTCGGCTATGTCCAAGTAGCCGCAGGAGGCGGCGGCGTGCAGCGGGATCCAGCCCTCGTTGTCGGGCTGGTTGATGCTGGCGTTGTGCTCCACGAGGAAGGTCACCATGGCGATGTTGTCATCGATGCACGCCTGTACACAGGGGGGGAGGAGTTTAGCTATACATGCCATGTCATACATGCACGGCTGCTGCTCATATTTAAATGTGTTATTTCATTTTTATTATTATACATGTGTAACAGAACAGTCAACGTCAAAGTGTTTGATTGTCACATGTACAGTACATCGTAACGCAGGGCCGTTCTGATTTCCCCATTGTTTTATTGTACTGTATTGCTATGCAACCTGGCACAAGAATTTTCTTCGGGATTAATAAAGTTCTATCCGATCTTAACATGTGAAACTGTTGTGACATGGCAGGCGACAGTGCGCAAAAGAGTAGTCAAAAAAGATAAAACCGCAAGAAGAGATTGTATATGTATAAAAAACACACACGCACGTACGCACAGGTCAGGTTGTCGACACCAGTCAACGTCTTGTCCAGAACACTTGTGAGTTATTTACTCAAGCAGAGCAAACAAACATCAAACCTCGTGGAAATAATTAAAACCGCTGGCGGGTTCCAGCGATAATGATATACAAATATTTAGCCTAGTTTTATTGTATGTACTGTACTGCATGCATGCATGTGGGAAAGAGAGATTCCACATGTGTTAGCATTTGCAACATTACGCCACCATTTGGCGCCAGGCCCCCCGAGTACTGTGGACTACAACACCATTTAGGATTTACATTGTCGTTTACATGCTGTCTGGGGCGGCAGTAGCTCAGGCGGTAAGAGCGGTTGTCTGGTAACCGGAAGGTTGCTGGTTTGACATCGACAATACATGGCTAGAAGCTGGGTAAGAGGGTTTGGAGGTGAGGTATATAAACAAGCGCAGAATGAATGAGTGTAGCTAGGGGTAAGCTAGCTGGAGGCGGGGCCAGAGGGCTGGAGGTGAGGGTGTGACAGCCAAGGTTCCCCGGGGGAGGGGGGTGAAGAAGTCTTCCGAGATCAAACGAGCAGCCGGCTAACGAGGTGACGGCCAATTAAAAAGGAGCAATAATGGGCCTCGGGCGGGAGGGATAACGAGAGAGGGAACAAAAGAAATAAAAGAGCGAAACAAAAAGATGTCAAGGCGTACGATCAAAGGACCGGGGGTCGGCTTTCAATTCGGACGTCACGGCAACGGGCTCGGCGAAAAAAAAGGGACGCGGAAATATATCGAGGCGCGAGTCATTCGACCCCTCCGGTGCGATTGAACGTGCGTATTGTGCACCAAGCTCGGCAGTACTTTTAACAAAGAAACTTCGACCAAACAAAAAAAGGTCTTTCTAAGGTCAAAGCTAAACACGGAGCGAGAGAACGGAGAAATAAAACGGCCAGACGGGATGTAGACGGGGACAACGTTTGCAATTTTGCGTTTCAAGATAAGATCGGGGGAAGAAAAATATGTCTCACTCTGGCATCTGATGCTCGAGTCTCAGCTGCAGAGTTTAGTACGTAGACCCCCCCGTCCCCCGCCCCGTTAACATAGCGCCTGCAAATACTCCCACTCTCTCCTGGGGGTTGCTATGACAACGCCGGCGTTGACGGGGGAAAATAGAAGCATGCGTGCACACACACAGACACACACACACACCATCCACATGCGTACAGGGCACACCGCTATCTGGCTGGAATCCTTGTCCAAATTTGGTCCGTTTCGACCGCCGTACATGGCGAGGCGGGCGGCCTAGCCTGCGTGGGCCTCAGTGGAGCTTATCTTGTGCGCTCTCTCTCTCTCTCTCTCGCTCGCTCTCCCTCTCTCCCACTGTGTGTGTGTGTGTGTGTGTGTGTGTGTGTGTGTGTGTGTGTGTGTGTGTGTGTGTGTGTGTGTGTGTGTGTAAAAAGGTGCTTTAAGGCAGCACAACGAGTTTTGATTCTCCAGGTGCCACGCAAACTTCACATGCAGGGCAGTGTGTTGGCGTGTGTTCAAGAGGACACCACTCAGGACACCATGATGAACATTTATTCAACTGGTTTAACTGGTGATGTAAGATCCAACGTAATCTCAAGCCTCCGCTAAATGACCGACCACCAATAGAACATAAACACACTTCATATCACGATATGACGGCAGAAAATATATTAATAAAATAATACAGTCCTACAATAATATAGGCTAACACAATACACCATAATAATTGATGTCATACATTTATGCACGTTAAGTTTACAATAAATACGATACATTTACAATACATTTCTCTTCCCCATAGTCAATATTGCGACACCTTACGCAATTCATGTAGGCCCTGGCCTGGGATATTACACACAGTGATTATAATGGGGCTGCTATATTGTGGGGATAAATACAGTCACGCACGCACACACACACACAACCAGCCAGCCAGCCCACCCTTGGATGACAGACCACTGGTGTTCAGGGCCGGGGACTTGAACAAGTGAGACGATGACAACAACAACAACAAACAAACATGTCGTGACTCACTGTGTAGCAGACATGCTGCCATTCAAACCCGTTTGGCCACTGTGCTAGTCGGTGGAGGGAAAGAGTGAAGGGAGGCCTTGTCTGACAACACAACACACACACCACACACACACCACACACACACCACACACACACACACACACACACACACACCACACACACAACACACACACACACACACACACACACACACACACACACACACACACACACACACACACACACCACAATATTGAGAGAGGACCCAAGAGTTGTTCGATCATAAAAACCCAAAAGTAAATTTATAGCTAGCTACCGTAACCGAGGCCAACAACAGACCATTTTAGACTTGCGGGGGTGAGTTATTGTTGAGCTTTCTAGGAAACTGTGCAAGATGTATAGACAATAGGCAGAAACCAGTGTGTTGTGATAACAAAAAAGGGTGAGCAACAACAGTGAATGTAAAACCAAGTGCGATAATGACAACACATTTAATTAAATTATAGAGACAGTCCGAGTTGTACCTATGTTGGTTTCTGCCAACCGTTCGTTCGTTCCATTCATTCATTAACTAGACGATTTGATCCACAGTGGACCTTGATTGATTCCGATCAAGGTCATTTAGGCTCGGAGCAGGTCGGGGGCTGTCAAGGGCATCTCGCTCAAGGGTGCCTACCGCCTAGGAGCCTGCGGACACTGGGGGGGCAGGAATCGAACCCTGCACCTTTGTGCTTAGAGTAGACCACCCCTCGGCCACTACTACCACCACCCTGTCTCCAAATAATACACCATCCAACAGAGAATGACAAACCGTGTGGCTGGATTGTGCTCTACCTATGCCGTATGTTATGCGGCATATAATGTTATGCCAACCACTCGAGTACCATTTCAAAAAAAAAAAAAATCGATGGCAAAAAGCCACTCTCAAATGGGAAAGGGGGGAGGGGCTTCTGGGAAGTGCACGCTAAACTAATCAATGGGATCGCGGACGTCCAACTTGATTCATCAACGGGGGTTTAATGTACATTGTGTGTGTGTGTGTGTGTAGGCGAGGCTAGGCAGCCGCTCGAACGTCCATTACGCTATGCGGCACGCGACCGGCGGAATCGCATACCAGTCTGTTTATTAGCCGAGTAAGCTAGCAGGAAGTCATCCATCTTGGTGGAGCACCCACTACACAAAAGCACACAAAACACAATGGTAAACGGTGATTGCATTTCTATAGCGCTTTTATCCAAAGCGATTTACAGTATTGCCTCACATTCACCCATTCATACACCAACGGCGGTGTCAACCATGCAAGGTAACAACCAACACATCAGGAGCAGTTGGGGTTAGGTGGCTCAGGGACACCTTGACACTTGGCTAGGCGGAGCCCAGGGATGGAACCAGCAACCTTCCTGTTGCCAGACAACCGCTCTTAGCTCCTGAGCTACTGCCGCCCTAATACAGGACATAAGTATTTTAGGTGCTGTACATATTTAGTGCCATAAAAATGCCGGCACTCACTGAAAAATACCCTAAAAACAAACAATGCAGTTGCCAAAAATCCCATGGCTGGAGCATTGCAAAACCGCACTATTAAAAGAGTTTTTAATACACAAAAGCAAAATGGACCAGGTCTACGGAGGGTAAAACACAAAACAGACCGCATTTCACAACACAACAGAAATTCTTCAACCATCTCCTGTCAAGCTCCTCAGATGCAGTCGACTAAATCGCACACCTCTCTGTGTGGTGTGTGTGTGTGTGTGTGTGTACACACAGCAGTCAAATGAACAACATCCCATATGTCATCACTGGCAATAAGAGCCAATCACACAAAAGGGAGGGAGGCGGGTTCAGAATGCCCCGGGGAGCCAATCAGAGGTGTGTGTGACACGCACACACACACACACACGTGGTTTCAGATTTCCAGGTGGCAGGACTGAACCTGGGGAGCAGACTTTGTGCACAGACAAGACCAGCCAGGTAGGCCTCAGTGGACCTACCTGAGACGCAAGAGTCAATAGGTCATCAGAAGACCACAAATGTCCTGGAGGTAGGTTCTTCTACCCTTTACCTTTAAAAGGGGCCCTGTCATACCACCAGGTGTGTATTAGCCATTACGAGCAGTTTAAAAATGGACTTGGCGTGACATCACAAGTGGGAGGGTCCACCCAGATGTACAGTACGTTGACGAGATCAGCCTACCAGCCTTCCCAGTGGACTGTACCACCTTGATAAACTGATCTAGTCGGCATTTATCTGGGTGGACACTCCCACTTGTGATGTCACTCAGTCACAATGGCAATTTCGCCACGGCTTGTAGTGGCTAATCACGCCCATTATGGTGGTATAATGGGGCCCCTTTCAAGCATGATAAGCATGACCCTAGCTCATGACCAAGATAATGGAACCCGGGACCGAAGACGTTCCTTCGGGGGGGGGGAAGCAGACAGGACGATAATGGTGGTGCCGAGCCAAAGTCCCGCCTGAGACAGTGGGGGGGGGGGGGGGTTCTTATGTGGAAGAAAAGGGCGGACCTTGTGCTTGACAGACCGCACGCATCCACAGGCACCAGATGATAAAATACAGGAATCCCCCTCGAGCTAAACAACCGCGGCAAAGCGCTGTCGTACACTATACATACGAGAATGTATACAATAAGTACCCTAACCCAAACAGAGCAGGAAGCGCTCAAAAACCACACGCCATACCATACCCTGGGCTATTTTTAGGCCGGCAATAACGACAGGGGGCGACACGATCAATCAGCTCAATGGCTGTGAGGGAAAGCAGAGGCAGACAGAAGGAAAGAGAGTTTGGGGGCAATTTTCATCACGGTTGCACAAGGCGGGGGTGGTCGGACCGGATCGTTTTACATAGCCGTAGACCGACATCCCCATGGAGTGACGGGTGATACTGTACATCCCCGCCCCGCCCCCCCCTTTGGGAAAAGTTCACAGAACTTCAGTTCGTGACCCTTTTGAAGAACCAGCAGCCTTCCTGCAGAAAGCACAGGCTACTCTGCACTTGGTGTGCAGTGTGTGTGTGTGGTGTGTGTGTCTGTGAGATTGACAAAGGGGAAGGGGGGGAGGAGGGGGAGAGGTCATCCAGGCTTAATTTAGCAGCGCTCCGTGTCCATGAAGAGAGGGAGAGAGAGAGAGAGAGAGAGAGAGAGAGAGAGGGAGAGAGAGAGACCCCTGCGGACCCCTCCCCTGCCTGACTTCCTCCGCTGGGCCCCGCGGACACCAGACCCCAGATAGCCCGGCGGAAAGCGGTGCCATTGGCTCCTGTAGTCCTTCTAAATGCTCGAGATTGTAAAAAGTAAAGCTAGCTCCTGGCCGAGCTTAGACGAGGCACCCAAAGGGGAGGAGCCATGTATTGCAGGGCGGGGCTTCCACCCAATTACACACGTACCTCACACATAAATAATAAGTCCTGCAGGCAGGCTGGTTGGTTAACAATGGATGGAGTGAATCCAGGATCGGAGTGAGAGAGAGAGAGAGAGCGCCCTCTTAGGCCCCTTAATAAAGAAACCTATGGTTTTGCAATTGGATCCCACCCTTCCCAGTAATCCACTGTCCACTCTTCCTCCGTCCTCACCTTCCCAGTTAGCCTCCCCATGCCAAGACATATGCCCTTTCACCTGTGTTGGAAAATGCTTTGGATCGCCTCCTCCTCCCCCATATGCTCTCCCTCTCCCTCTCCCATCAAGCCAAGAACTTCTGCACTCTGTCTCTCGCTATAGCAAGACCCTGGATAAAAGGTGTCCCACGAAATGGTGTACTATATAGTTACTCGTAGTGGATTTAAAAGGCATCGTCGAGTCCATGGTGTCTTTAGGCCATTGATAATTGCAAATATTTGTATTTTAAATAGGATGTATATTTCGCCCCCCTGCTATTTTTGTCGTAATGCATTTAGAGTTGTGAATGCCTCTTGTGTCTGAAACACCATATGTACTGCTGCCAGCTAGCCAGACAGACAGCTAGCCCTAGCGGCAGCTAGCGGGGTGCATACAGGGCTAGCATACCAGCGGAGCAGCGCTCAGATAAGCATACGCTCCACGCGAGACGACCGGCACTCTGGCTCCGCCCCCCCCCTCCCTCTTTCCCTCTCTCCCGATGACATCATCAGCTCACAGGCCCCACAGCCACTTCCACAAAAGGAATTCCTTCTTACCGCCCGTATGTGTCGGTGAGAGGGGGAGAGAGAGAGAGAGAGAGACACACACACATGCACACACAGCAAGAGAGCGGGAGAGCAAGAGATTGCGGTGGAAGAGAGAAGGAAGTATTGCAAAAAAAAAGAGAGAGGAGAGACAGGCAACAGTTTAAAAAGGAACTGAGAAGTAACTGAATATTATAACCGTACAATCGCTCGAGGGAGGCGGGGGGTGTGTAGACTAAAAGTGCTCCTGTGCTGTTAGAGAGGTCGGGGAGGTGGTGTTGAGTAGTGTGGAGGGGGGGGGTCAGGTTAAGAGTGCTTCAGGGCAGCCAGCTGGGAGACTGTGGGACGGACACACACACACACACACACACACACACACACACACACACACACACACACACACACACACACACACACACACACACACACACACACACACACACACACACACACACACACACACACACACACACACACAGCTGCCCCCTACTACCGAGGACGACCATATATGGCCTTGGGATTCCCATGGATGGAAAAAGAAGGATCTAGACTGAGGAGGAAGGGGGAGATGGGAGAGGGGGGGGGGGAGGGAGGAGAGGGGGGGGAGACTTCAGCCAAACTGTACATCTCACTTTACTTCAGCGATATTAATCCGAGCCAAAACAAAACAAACGGCCTAGTGGAAGACCAGAGAGAGCTAGAGCTGTAGTTGTGGAGAGAGAGAGACACACAGACAGACAGACAGAGAGAGAGAGAGAGAGAGAGAGCCAGACACAGAAAGAGAAAGAGAAAGAGACACAGAGCCAGACAGACAGAGAGAAAGAGAAAGAGAGACAGAGCCAGACAGAGAGAGAGAGAGCGACACACAGACAGAGAGAGAGAGACACACAGACAGAGAGAGACACACAGACAGAGAGAGACACACACACACAGAGAGACACACAGACACAGAGAGAGACACACAGACAGAGAGAGACACACAGAGAGAGAGAGAGACAGAGAGAGGAACAGAAAGGGAGAGAGAGAGAGAGAGAGAGAGGAGATAGAGAGGTCAGGGAGCACAACAGAGGCTCGCTTTGTCCCGACTGCCCACCATGCCACCCGACTCGAGTGCGGCCCGATGGTCTACTGTACACACAGCAGGGACAACGCAGAGGACTCAGTTGGCAGCCGTTGACAGAAGAGGCTACTTAAAGATGTTCCTGCCCCCCCCCCCCCCGCCCCGACACACACACACACACACACACACACACACACTAGAGTACAAGCATAGAAGCTAAGCTACAGCACAGAAACGTTGTTGTTGTTGTTGTTGTAGTAGAGGTTGTCTGTATTGTAATAGTCTGTTTGTGTGTCTGACTGTGCGATTGCTGTACACATGATGAATTTCCGAAAGGACTAATGAAGACATCTATCCATTTATCTATCCAAGAATGTCATGGATACTAGTTTTGATCAGTGAGCGCCTTCTGCATGGCAACATTATCACTACGCTACTGTACATTAACCGCTGTAATGAGGGCCGTACATTAGGTGTGCGTTTGTTCCTCGGGAGTACGACGGCGAATGAATCACTCGCATGTAGAACTCGTCGATCGCGTGCGAACTGTGCTCAATATATGGATGGCAAGTTCCTCTATCTGTGGTGTGTGCGTGTGTGTGAATGCAAAGGCGCTATATGAAGCAACGTTCAACCGACAGAGCCTCGGGGAGGAAACGAGAAAAGTAAACAGTTACTTCCTGTTCCTCTGGCCGAAAGCCCCTCCCACTAAGACCAGCAGAAGACCCCCCTGCCCAGACCAACACACAAATTTTGGGGTTACTTAATAGAAAAAAGGCACGCCGTTTAAAGGTTACTTAATGGATTGTTCAATCAATTGTCACCAACCTGCTCCGCTCTGCCCGATATGAACGTCAGGTAGTTTTTACGTGATTAATGCTTTTGGAAACCGTTGGCCTACATACGAGTTAGCTCGACGACAACAACAACCAGGTCGACCGCGAAACCCAGGACCCAAAACAAAGTGGGAACGGAGCGTACCATTCCGGGGACGACATCGCAGCTCATTTTTCTCTGTGGCAAGCGAGAGACGGAGAGCGAGAGGATCCCATTAGCGGGATCAGGCGATCAGGCGCGGCGAGTCAAGGCGACCATGTGTGCGTGCAAAAAAACAAGCCACAAGCCTTAATTAGTGTCATGTAACGTCGCGCATAAGATAATCTGCAATTATCTGCGTTTGTCCACCGCCTGCCCTCCTCTCCCCTCCTCTCCCCTCCCTCTCGCGGCATGCCACCCCATGTTATGTTTACCGGAGACGCAACCATTTTGCGTTTTGGGCAGACAAAGAACGTACGTACGAACGTAGGTGACGACCAACAACAACTAAATGGGGAAAAAAAGAGAAGGTATTCTCACCGCCCGGTCCTCCTAATTGTACTCTGCCTCGCCGTAGGACAATGAGGCGTTCGCAGTCGCGGGTCCAGGTGTTTCAGTTCAAACACGGGCGGCCTCGTAAACGCCACACTGCGCGAGGGAAGAGGCCGCCGCAAATCGCACGATGCTGGGGACGGCGTGTGCGGACGCACGCTCGCACGCGCACACACACGCGCGGGATAGTTGAACAAACAGCTGAGGTCATCGCGCAAGCATCTCAGAGCGAGGTTTTAATACGAGCCCGTTGCGATGGAGGACGGCTCGTGGAAATGTATGGCGGGTGTGTGAGAGCACGCAGCGCGGTGGGATGCCTCGATCCGTTGTCGTCACACGGACGTGACGACAGGTCTGTAATCGTTAAGGCCAATTGTCGTTTACCCGCGGAGTGGTGTTTGCGATTGCGGAGGGGGGGGGGGGGGGGGGAAATCGGACGGAGACGAATGGATGTCGTGTACGTGCGGGAAATGCCCGGCGAACATATTGCCCTCAATGTCGCCAAAACATGTGTCCAGGAGCATGAGCGAGAGCGGGAATTGACTGCGATCGGCCTGCGCTAATCTAGACTACATTGTTTAAGAACCTGTTTTTCCCTGCATCTATCTGAACAGAACATCAGTACTGGGGAGAGTACTCTAGTGCTGCAGAGGTGCCCTTGTTAGGTTACACTTCTGTTTTTTTACTCCAGATGTTTGTTTAGTCCAGACCCTAAACAAATGTCTCATCATCATGATTTCAACAGTTTCTCCAGTGGGAAAATGACAATTGTGACGCACATGCAAATGATCACTCCCACTTTTACCATGTCATTCACCCCTGCTATCCAAAGACAATATACAAGGGTGAGTGGATGGTGGTGGAGGTTTTGGGCAAGGTCAAGCTGCCGGGTAAGAGGAAGCCCCCACACACCCACACACACACCCACCCACAGCGGTGCATCCTCTACGGAATGCCTCTCGGGACCCCAGGAGAGCCAGTTCCAACCTGCACCGACGCTCACATAGCTGAGGGCCGCTTTCCTCCAGACTCAAAATGTGGCAGACATGCTTCCATTTTTTTTTTGCATTTCCATGCTTTTTGCCACATCATTGGTGCGGGTTTAAAAAAAACAGAGGTGGTATGTGTATGTAACTGTGTGTGTGTGTGTGTGTGTGTGCGTGTATGGGGGGGGGGGGGGGGTTGTTATAATTTACTACTTTTAACGTCTTTTTTCATTTGTTTCACGTCGCATCTCTGCACCTCCCCGTCATCTGAATTCTGGAAAACATGTCCTATTACCGATCAATCGAGTATTCATCTAATCTTTTGGTTGTCATTATAAAGTGTGTGTTGTGTAGCTATAAAGTGTGTTATGACGGCATAACAGCCAACATGCAACTGATCCTCACGCAGAGCAATGATAGCAAGGTAATTCCGAGTGTAATTCGAATTCGGGGGGAGGGGGTTTGTTAGCCTAGTTACAGATAGACGGTTTGCAGTTGGAAAGGGGGGGGAGAAACGGACACACACACACACACACACACACACACACACACACACACACACACACACACACACACACACACACACACACGTCAATCAACAGACTGACTTGGCGTGTTGGCAGAGAACAGCGTGCAGGACCGCACCGCCAACGAGACTTCCTGCGGTTGATTATGGGGTTGGTTTCGGAGAGAGAGACACACCGGTCTCCGACCTGCTCGACGAGGCGAGAACCGGCAATTATTATTATTATGAGGACGGGTAGGAACGGAAAAAGGTTCTAAAATTAACCTTCTTACGCGCGCACGCTCGAGTCGGAACGAGCGGTTGACGTCGAGGGTGGAGGCGAGGGTGCAGACGAGATGACAAGACAGGAGTTTACAGGACTGCGCAGAGGCGTGGAAATTCTTCTCCAACATGCCAGACAAAGACAACAATGAGTTGGAAGATCGGAATATGTCACATGTGAGGTTCTTGTGGAAGTGCCCTACGGATCTCCTCAGGTGTCTTCAACCTGTATTGCGTTCCCACGGTTGACGATTGAGTATATTTAGCGCACAAGAATTCCCAACACAGAAATGTCCATCAATCTATAAGAGCGATAGGACGATCAATGATTGATCATACCTACCCCACTATGATCAAACACTCAAATGGGATTGCACAGCGCACTTCAACGAGACCCGGTTTCATCACGGACAACTATGTCAGCGTGTAATGGGCTCATGGCAATTATTAAATGTGCATGTGATCTATAAAAGGTCAGAACGGAAAATCTAGGCCTAGTCTAACGTCTGCTTCTGTATGTTGT
Organism: Coryphaenoides rupestris; assembly: GCA_002895965.2. Lineage (NCBI taxonomy): Eukaryota > Metazoa > Chordata > Actinopteri > Gadiformes > Macrouridae > Coryphaenoides > Coryphaenoides rupestris. Next base: position 59,204 of record PIJE02002254.1, read on the forward strand.
TGTTTTCTTACAATAAACCCAACTTGGTCGACAAACAAACACGAAATCCAGTCAGGCTACTACCGAAAGGCTTTACGTTGCCATGTTGGGCTACCGCTATATCTAGACTTCAGCAAGACAAAGCAAAAATACCACACTGACATGAGCAATTAACCTTGCGGGGGGGGGGGGGGGGGGTGCAGACAATAGAACAATAAAACAAAGCCTGTCTGGATGCCCCCGTCTATGAATTATTGAGCCCCTTGCGCTCTAATGTATTCTGCATTATGTCGTTCCATATGCATGAGAGGGGGGGGCGACTGGATGTCTGATCTTGTAGCCTGCCCGTAACAAAGAGAATGTGTGGCCGGTAGGTAATTCCAACAAAAGAATGTCAATTGGAAACCGACTCTCTACCCCAAGCCTTCAGATGTCAAATGTCTTCGGGCCGACGCGAGAAGACGACATTGATTTCTGCCGGGGGGGTCAGAGCGCACGGTTAGGACGACCCCGCCGGGGCGAAATACCATAGCACTTAATCGTACAAAAGAGGCCGGCTGGAAGACATTCGCATTTTAATTAGCAAGGAGCCTTGTACGTGGCGCTAAATAAAAGGCTGTGCTTTACGGACGCAACCTAAATGAAACGGGTCAGTCATCAACCCGGTCCAGCCGCGCTAAAATACACAAAGAAGATTGACGTGCGTCCAAACGAGCATCAACGTCTGGTTTCCCTCGCAAATGTGCCGGCGCTCTGCTCTCACCTTGCGCCTCTTCCTCAAGATAAACCGCATGCAAAACCGCACAAGGTGCGCCGCCCTGTACATGGGCAAGCAAAATACCCTGCGCTTAAGATAGGCCCTCGGAGCAGCGCGGTACCCTAAACCCCTGGCATATGGACTCGCTTTCGAATGTGCCGACTCTAAATAACGAAAACACATGCGCTGAAAATGGTGAAGCGCAATCCAAATCCGCGTTTTTTGCCCCACAAGTGCTGCAGGTGTGGAACTGTGCCGACCGCCACCCAGCATGAAAGCTGCAACAGACTTGTCGGATCGTTGGGGACCCTTCTCAGCCGTCGGTACAAAAAAGAAAAAGCGCATACTTTGATAGCGTCACTGAATTAATTTGAGACCCTGTGTGTCATATCGTTTGGCCAGATACGCGCCAACACACGAACGACCGCGCAGAAGAAGTGTGTCAACGCATGTGTAATGTTTTATCATCCTGGACCGAGCCAACGTTGGTCTCGTTTTGTATTTTCTGTTCCATTTCAAAGAATAACGTCTCGTTGAGAAAATGCTGAACAGCCTCCACTTCCCCCCCCCCCGGTTACATAATAACTCTGGCCCATGCAAATCCGCCAACGCGAGTGGCTCGCAACCCTGATGTGTTGGGTTGCCATGGAGACTGTACAAGATAATACGCCGGGCTTCGTCGCCATAATGGGAGGTTGTGCAACTCGCGCAAAGAGCCGGGTGACAACTTAACAACCAAGCGAACCGGCCGACAGACACAATCGCACCTCTTAGCTAAAAGGGACCGCAGTCACTTCTGCCTCGGGCTGAGGAGAGGACCATTGACGAAAAAATAAAGCAAAATAAGCGGTAGCCAGATCTGCAGGCCACAGTGAACCCCCCAGAGGGAGGAGGGCTGGGTCAGCCGTCAGCTGGGCCCTGGCACAGGGGGTGGTGGTGGTGGTGGTGGGGGGTGGAGCAGCCAGGCAAGCCACCCCCAAACCCCAGGGCTGATGATGGTGATGATGATGAGGCCGGGGGCCGGAGGGGGGCAGGTCTGGAGGGAGGGAGGGACGGTGGAGGAGGTGGGTACGGTGGAGGGGGTGGGGTTCGGTGACAGCTGAGGAATGCTCCGTGTGCTGTGCTGTGCGCTTGCGTTTGCCATGGTTTCCACAGAATGTCATGTGAGGAATGTGCAGGGCCCGCGAACGACGACGGCTTGGAAGGCGACCCGCTGAACACTAGAGGCGGGAGCAGCAGAGGCGGCGGCGGCGGTAGTAGTAGAAGAGGCCAGGGGTCCGAGGGATCGCTTGCCTGATCGCTCGCTCGCTAAATTGCCAAGCCCCTCGTTTTGACATGCGCTGCGTGCTTCGTACCGGACGACAATATTATTTTGGGACACGTTGCTAGCAGGCCTCTCGTGTCATTTGCAGCAGTAATCTGCAACGCGACAATGAATGAATGTCGTGGATACATACACCAATCGACAAGTATGTGTCCAGTCCAGTAAGTATTGTGTGCGCCTATTTAGCCATCAGGACTTGGTTGGTTGCCATAGGGGTAAGTGGTATAGAATGAGCCCATGACTCAAGCTCGGGCCTGAAAACATAATACTTATAATCAGGCCTGCACTACAAAGGACAGCTACAGACCGTGACTCACAGCTAAACTTAGTGCGTGTGTCCACTCCTCAACCAAGTGAGGGGAACTGGTGTCGGCAGTATTTATAACCCTGCGCCACGCTAGACCTGATTTCGCTGCAAACGAGATGGAGTGATCTTTCCTGTAGAAACAAGAGCATGAGAACGATAAGCCGCCATGTTTTCAAAGCGACTGATAAAACGCTGATTAGCTCTCTCTGTGCGCGCGCATGTGTGTGTGTGCGTGTGTGTGTGTGTGCGCGCATGTGTGTGTGTGTGTGTGTGTGTGTGTGTGTGTGTGTGTGTAAAGAATCAGTTTCTCAAAACCAATAATGAATATTTATGCGAGCATGTTAGCCGACTTAAATGTCAACGTAACTCGTTCTCAGCGAACGTCCGCCGGTTAGCAATACAGGGCCGCTAATAACAAAGTCAGTCGCTTGTCGGCCAAGTTAGCATGCGCATGGACGGGGCAGGTCACACAGATCACCCCTGTCTGTACCTCCTCATCAAAAAGCCAACCCAGACGCTACTAGCATCTTTCCGAGAGGAATCGACGCTCACAGCTCCCACTCATAATTGGGGAAAGTCACATTGGTGGCCCGTGTAAGAATGGCTCAACAAACATTCCCCGCTGTCGTGAGAGCAAGCACTTTCAGCACTGGTGTCAGTCCAACAAACCGTGATGTCTGTCAAGACCACGACACAACTTCCTTGCCTTCAAGCTTGTCAAATAGAACGCCTCTATGCCAAAATCATTCTTAAAAGTTTTGATGATCTTACAGTATGATTCTTAAATACCTTTGTCATTACCCATCAATGAATCACACACACACACACACCCACCCACCCACACACACACCATTCCCAGTGCCAAAATGAATCAGGACTTGTTGGTTCGTCATCCCAATTGTCCCTTAGCCTGCGATGTTGTCAGTTGGTACATATGGTTTCAATGTTAATCTGCCGTTGCCAGAACGGGAAAACACGGATTAAAGTTTTTGTTGGGCGATTTCAAACTCAGTTTGACATTGTGCAGTCTGACGAAGCATCGCTTTCGTATGCTGTCAAAGTACAGATTTATGCAAGAGCCTGCAGTGTTCAATTCGGTCAACATTAAGCCGCTTCATATCGACAGACTTTCCTTCGACCGCTCATGTTGCTGGAGGCGGGGATCTGTAAGAAGTCCTGCTATAACATCGTAGGGCTGCTGGCTCCCAGATTAGTTTGAAGGAGATGACTATAGCCCAATCGATCACAGATGGGCTTCTCACTCTTATTTTCATAAATCTTGTTCATTAGGGCTCTAAATCCTCCATATGGGGTATTCATACTAGTAAATCACATCAGCATTTGGTTAATCTAGATGCTACAGACTCATAATAAATGATTGGTACGGGGTCGCGTTTAACCACAGCCCACTTGAATCCGTACGTGTCAAAAATCAGAGCAAATAAAAATACTTGCCAGCTCGGACAAAGCAAGTGTGTGAGAGTGTGTGAGAGGAGGCGAACATCACACAGTGCTCGGGCTTACTCAACCTGCGCATGTGGGCCAATGAGTAATCAAGATGACCTCACTGAACATCCATGTTCGCTATAGGCCCCCCCAACACATTTTATGTGCGTTGTTAGGCAGGAATTGCGCTCGAACGAGTCTTTGATCGTCCCATCACTTGCTATTTAAACCGAAAACACATCAGTCCACCACGACAGATGTAGCCCACACTTTGTTAGATTGAACCCTTTCTCTGTCCACAAAAAGACAATTCAAAGTAAGTGCACGGAGTTACAAAGACCATGAGCCCAAATCACTTTATCCACTCACACTAGTACTTTAAAAGGGAGAGTGGCTCAATAATATGATGTTATGGATGCCATGTGTTCTGCTGGGAGTTACAGCATGATGACTGAGATAATGCACTAATTCCAAAACAAATGGACAAGCATAATGACCAGACTGCATTCAATCACAATGCACCAAACGTATAGAGCCTGCTGAAATAAACACTATGCAAATGTTAAACAGTATAGTGTATAGATTGTGCATTCCCATAGACAACAATAAGCATCATTAGCTGCTATTTCATAATTTGGCTTTCAGGTGCTAGCACAGTGAAGGGCATTACCTGGCAAAGGTTTAGCGTCCACGTTAGCTTATAGCTTGTATTTACAACCCGGCAAAAGGAGACACGTCGACACCACAACAACCCGGCAGTGCTGTGGCTCATCACGGTCACCATTTTATACGCCACGACGGTTGTTAATTAACGAATGAATCGGCTAAACCGCCGCAACAGCCCGTGGGGAGCTAGCTTGAGTTAGCTCCAAATTAGCCGCAGTCTCCTGCTAACGGCGTCGGCGTAGCACGTAATGTGGTGTACGTGTGCTCACGAAAGCAAATCATATAGCATACGTTTCTAGACAACATTGCTGTGGAAATAAACAAACCAACTCGGCGGGGAAGCTATGCTAAGCTAAAACGACAAATGGACCTCCGCGGTCTTGCAAAACAAACGCCACTCCTGCGATTAGACGGCGCCCCACCACAGAGTCCGATCGGTTAGTCGGGGAAATTGATGTTATAGAAGCCGAAATAAAAGTGTGACTCGTATACAAGCGGACGAACAATACCATTGAATGGCTATTGTTTCATGATTCCCCGCAAAATTATAGTTATAAGGCTTTATAGAGCAAAACAAAGGCTGGAAAAAGGCAGTCTGTGTGTTTGTGTCGGGAAAGGAGACAGTAGGTAAACAACAGGACGGGGCAATGGGTTTCATCTGACAGGCAGGTGTTCCAGGAAGAAACCGGAGTCCGTTTTAACACACACACACACACACACACACACTTAAAACAAAAAACACACACACACACTACACAGAGAGACAGACAACACACACACACGCACATTTAAAACAAAACACACTACACACACACACAGAGATAGACAGAACACAGACACAGAGAACACACACCAACAAACACACACAGACAGAACACACACACACAGACAGAGAACATATACTAACAAACACACACAGAGATAGACAGAACACAGACACAGAGAACACACACCAACAAACACACAGACAGAACACACACACACAGACAGAGAACATATACTAACAAACACACACACAGACAGAAGACACACACACTCACTCTACACACAGAAACAGTCAGACACACAGAGAGAGACACAAACACACACACAGACAGACACTCTCTACACACACACACACACACACACACACAGAGAGAGAGAGACACACAGAGAGAGAGAGAGACACACACACACACACACACACACACACAGAGACACACAGAAACACACACACACACACACACACACACAGAGAGAGAGAGAGACAGACACACACACACTCACTACATACACACACACTCACTCTCTCTACACACACACAGAGAGAGACACAGACAGACAGACAGACACACACCTGGTGCAGCGCGGTGAGACCGTCCACGTTGGCGCAGTTGACGTCGGCGCCGCGCTCCAGCATGCGGCGCACCTCGTCCGCGTCGCCGCTGGAGCACGCCGCCAGGAACACGGCGCCGTCGTCGAACTTCACGCCGCGGCCACCCCCACCACCATCCCGCCCTACTCCTCCCCGCGGCAGCAGCACGGGCGGCTCCCGGTCCGTCTCGGAGCCCAGCCACCGCTTCAGCTGCTCGTTGCGCTTCTGCTTGGCGTCGGCCATCTTCATTCCCTCCTCCTGCTCCTCCTCCTCCTGCTCCTCCTTCCTCCTCCCGCCTCCTCCTGGGTATGTGTGTGTGTGTGTGTCTCCTGGTCCTGCTTCGCGTCTTTCTCCTGCTGCTGCTCCTTCTTCTTCTTCTTCTTCTTCGCGATATGGCGGCGGCGGGAAGGAGGAGTTGGTGGTGGTGGTGGAGGTGGCGGGAGAGGGAGAGCGAGTCTTGTTTTCCGAAGTCTCGCGAGATCTGGCGTGTGCTGGGCTGTGCTGTGGAGGGGGGGGGAGGGGCGTGGCTGGCTGGCTGGGTGGGCGGGGCGACGTCAGCACAGCACAGGGCGGGGCTCTGCGGTGTACACGTTACGTCATCTCTGGCCTCCCTTTAAAGGGGAAGTACAGCGGAGGGGAGGACGTGTACTGTGTGGTTTAGGGTGTCTATGGTTACGTTTAAATGATTTTTTAGTTGGGGTCAATTAGTGTTCAGCACTTTTTTTTGTCAATTAGTGTTCATCACTTTTTTGGGTCAATTAGTGTTTATCACTTTTTGGGTAAATTGGTGTTCATCGCTTTTTTGGTCAATTCGTGTTCATCACTTTTTTGGTCAATTGATGTTCATCACTCTTTTGGTCAATTTACCATAGGAGGGAGGGAGGAGGTGGGAGAGGGGGAGGAAATGAGGGATGGAGGGAGGGAGGAGGAGGAGTAGAAGGTGGGAGACAGGAGGGAAGGAAAGAGGAGAGGAGGAGGAGGAGGAGAGGAGCAGTAGACATAAGCAACCCTTTTCTTATAGATGAGCCATAAAAGTGTAAATCTGTTATTTTATTTTTATTATTCTACTGTTTATTTCTCTATTGTTTTATTGTATTGCTATGCAACCTGGCACGAGAATTTCCTTCGGAATTAATTAAGTTCTATCTTATCTTGCATCCTATCAGGCATATAAGGAGTAAGTGGGAGAGGGGGAGGAAAGGAGGGATGGAGGAGGGGATGGAGGAGAGGAGGAGACGAGGAGGAGAGGAGCATATAGATGAGCCATATAAGTGGATCCATGTGTGCAGTCTATCTCTGAATTCTATGTACTTTTGAGGCTGGCTGGTTTTTGGACCACAGCATCTAATTAGAACTTAATTGACATGATTATTTTTGCAATGATGACAAACAAACTGCAAACTGCTACCATTGACACGGAGGAGCAAAGTGAGACAAATCTGCACTCGGTGTGAAAACTAGGCTATATTTACTCTTATATTATATTATATTTAAGTCTAATAAAAGGATAAAAGCTTCTGTCAAATGCCCTACATTTAAATGTAAATGGACATTTTAATATTCACCTGTAATAGATCGATAAGGGTATTTATTTTGTGTGTGATTTGTTAGAATTTCATAACAAGACATTGATGCAACTTTAAGGCAACTTAATAAAGGCAGGCCCCAACAAATTGTTGTGTGGAAATCACTTCAGATCATATCATACATCAGGAAGTGATTCAGTTTTCATCTCAGTTCCAGACGTTGGACACATATGTGTGTTTGGCGTGTGTGTGTGTGTGTGTGTGCACGCGTACGTAAGTGTGTATGACTGTGTGTCCGTGTGTATATGTGTTTGTGTGCGTGTGTTTGTGTATGTGTGCGTGTGTGTGTGCGCACGTATGTGTGTGTGTGCGTGTGCGTGTGTGTGTGTGTCCGTGTCCGTGCGTGTTTGTGTGTGTGTGTGCATGTGGGTGTGTGTTTGTGACTGTATGTGTGTTTTCGTGACTGTGTGTGTGTGGGTGTGTGTTTGTGACTATGTGTGTTTTCGTGACTGTGTGTGTGGGTGTGTACCATATGTGTATGTGTGCGTGTGTGTGTGTTGTGTGTATGTGTATGTATGCGTGACTGTGTGTGTGTGTGTGTGTGTGCGTGCGTGTGTCTACGTGTGTATACATATTATTGTATATACAGTATGTACGTATGTATGCAATGAATCACTGTTTCACAGAATAAGAAGTTGCAGAAGGGGCCGTTGCTCAAGTCTCACCACCACCTGCCAAGTCACCGTCTGCTGCCCTCCACAAAGTAGGCCCTACAACGATGAACTACCAAGGAGCCTGAGTCAACCTCGTGAATACCGCCGGTAAATTTGTCACTGGTTTAGCGCCGTTCGGAAAGCATTGAAGCGAGTCGACGATAGCCCCCGGCGAGATCTGAGTCATCCTACGAGGTAATGGTCGAGGTAATGTGTTTCTCACATCGTCACTGCCCGCCGTGAATGATTAATGAATGAACGGATGATTCCTGGGGAGCGCGGAAGTTCCCTGTTTACGCTGCTAATTGCGCGTTTCCTGAGCGTTGTGTAAGTCAAAGTCGAGTGCCTTGGAAAGACTTTTGGCCGGCGGTGCGTGTGTGTGCGTGTGTGTTGTGTGTGTGTGTATAATGTAGGTCTATTAAAAAATCAACCTATGAAACCTAATAATTATATATGAATTGTATATTCCTGTGTATATGGCATGCGTTTGTTTTAAATATGTTATATTTGGGTTTTTTCCATAATCTTTGACACACATTTACTTTGCCAGATATATTTATGGCAACTATATTTCTCCAAATATTCTGTGTCGAATTTGTGACATAACATCCAGTTATGTAAAGGTCTAACAGACACCATCGCACACAGCCAATCACATGCCAAGGGTAACCGTGACAACGCGGTACTCTGCGTGAGAGAGAGAGAGAGAGAGAGAGAGAGAGAGAGAGCTAGATAGAGAGGGAGGGAGGGAGGGAAGCAGGCGATCGCTTGAAGTGCCGACAAGCGAGTACCATCTGAGGAAGGCCAGATGTCCGCTCTCTCGGAGGCCGCCGCCCACCAGCGGTTGCCGCTGGCAACGCTGGCGCCTACACCGACACCGCGGTTCCCCCCCCCCCCCCCCCCCCCCACCGCATCATCGCCATCGCCTCCTCCTCCTCCTCCTCCTCCTCGCCTGCCTGGACCCAGACGGACCCATGCGTTGTTATCACACTCGAGATAGAAATAGTAACCCCCCCATCTTTGAAGTCACGAGGATGGTGTGGCGGTGGATGGGGGGGTGATGTTGAAAAGCCGTGCGCGAGAAAATTCCCCGAGCCGACCCTGCGACTCTGTCCATTATCCCTGTCTGATTGCCGGAGTTAGCAGGTCTAGCCACCAGGGGGGGTTTAGTGGGGGGGGGTGTGATGGATAATCATCTGCCCCGAAAAGACTCACACGGTCATAATAACACAGAGCCCGCGAAAACCACCCATGGGGTCGAACGCCACGATGCAGATACAGTGCTCCGGCCCAAAGGTCGTTGGGGTCATCACGCTCCCCTCTATCTCATGCAAACATTTCAACGTTCAACATTTCACGGTTTTGTTGTTATTTATCGACAGTCCGCTTGTTAATAACATCACCGGAACCGGAAATATAGCAGAGGATCATATTACAGTAAAGAGCGCAAAAAGCTGGTGATTACGTTGTCGTTAACTCTTTCCGACGCGGAAAAGCATCAAACAATTTCGCGTTTAACGCAATCTGGAGGACTTGAAGATAGGCTGCAGTGAGATATAAATGGAGAGAGATAAGAGATAGAGACTGAGAGTGCATTGAGAGAGAGGGGGTGATAAGGGTAGATGTTCACACACACACACAGTCAGAAGAGGAGGCGATCTGAGCAAACTGTTTGCTCTGGCGGTCCCTTTTCGACGGGCGCGAAGAGAAACGCTTCAACACAACAACAGATTTAGACTTATTTGACACTGCTGCTGACAAACGGCTCGCAGTTGAAGGTCAACATTGAGACACACACACACACACACGCAAGACATTCTCCACACTTAGTTTAGGAGGTGGAGGAGGAGCCCGGAGGAACGAACCCAGCAACCTTCGGCGGATGCTTTAATCCAAAGCGACTTGAACTCAGGTGGCGCAGGAAAGGGTTAGACGTCTTGCTCGAGGACGCCTCTTATAGGCCTACAGGTTAGGCAGCTGTGGCAGACACGGGGGAATTGAACCCACATCCTTGTGGCTGCTGGGAGCTCTGACCAAAAAAACGACAGGAGAGTGGACCGGGACGTTCTTTCTTTTATTCTGTCGCCAACATCAACGTTAAAAGATCACAATAAAAGAGAAGAAAAAAACACAAAAAAAATAAATAAATAAGGACAATAAAACACAACATGGATGTGTTTGAGAAGCAAAAATATTTGTCATCATGTCCTGCCCCTTATCTCAACAGTGTTATATAAAATAAAATAGAAAAATATCTATTAAATAAAAAAGATAACACTTTAATAAAAAATTTAATAAAATAAAATAAAATAATACATCAACACATCATATGTACAGATCATCACCACACAATGCAGTACTCAAATACACAAATAGTCTGAGCTTCCCCTCGCCGACAGCTGCACGGTCAGCGGGGACAGACAATAGGGGGTCTGGCGGGGTCTGGCGGGTCTGGCCGGTCTGGCGGGTCTGGTCGGTGTGTCCGGTCGGTCTACGCGTCCGAGGACACCATCTCTCAACCGCTAATATATACCCCTCGTGCTAAGGTAACGCGCCGCGACGATACGCACGCTAAAGTGCGCTAACGCCGCGGCAACAGCACCGCGACAGCCGGGCCTCGCTCGCTCACTTATACGATGCTTAGTTTAGCTTAGCTTAGTTTAGCGCGCACGGCGGCGGTGTGTTGATTTAAGGCACAAACGAGTCATTAGAGCCTAATAGCTCGATGGCTATTTCAGGGGACTAGTTTCCACGAGAGAAAGATGGCGGGGGGGGGGGGGGGATGCTAATAATAGGACAAATGTAGAGCTATGCTAAAGCGCTGTAATGTGCGAGCGCTAAAAACGCTACATCGGATTACTCCAGCTAACGTGTATCGCTGTTCGTTACCCGACGCTAGCGGATACCCTGTTAACCGACGCTAGCGTACAATGTGCTAACTCTGGTACGTTAGCATGTTAGTATTATTATTATATCCACATTCAGCACAAACTCCTGAATCCTGAATCTATCAGCCGCGTAATTTCGCTCGAACCACGGTTTCCTGACACACATTTGCCCATTGGATCAGACTAAAGTGAGCAGTGAACGGTACTCTGAGGGAGTACATTATAAGTGATGCATATGTTATACAGATCTCCTCAAAATGATCATTTACTCTTCAAAAAGGGGATACTGAGCCGTGGTCCCTGCAGTTGAATTGACCCACGGGGTTGTTTCAATACGTTCCCCATATGTATATTTTCCATTCGTCATGTGGGAGAAGTGTGGAGGAGTCGAAAAAAGCCAAGGGCCCCGACATCGCGAGGGGCCTCTCTGAGAGAGAGCGAGAGAGAGGAGAGAGAGAGAGAGAGAGAGAGAGAGAGAGAGAGAGAGAGGGTCAAAGTTCACACAGAACCATCTAATTTGTCACGGGGGTAGTACTTCAAGGACAACCACCTCCCCCACCCACCCACCACCACCCACCCCATCCTCGGCCCCCTTCCAACACACACGCGTTCACACACACACATACATACACACACACACACACACACACATACACACGCATGCAGACACACACACACGTACGCATGGCTCACATTTCAATTAGCAGGTGTCGTATATCTTCTGTCCTCTGGTTGTTCTCATCTCCCGTGACCCCAATAATCCTTAAATTGGCAGCAGGGGGTCCGCGATGGATGGTCTATCGGCAGCCATGTTGGATCACATCATGACTGGTGTCTGTGGCGGAACTTGCATAATACTATATATACTGTATACTGCATATATATTTATATATTTATAGATTCATTTAGATTATGGGGATGAACAGAGATACTTTCAAAGGAGAGACGACGGCCTAGTCGTTGGTTTGGATGTTTGGACTCATCCCAGTCAAAAGGTCAAAAGGTCAAACCCCAGTCGAAGGGTTCTGTGTTCGAGCCCTTAACTGCTACTTAATGACTTGGAAAATTAAGTACGTTTGTACAAATGCATTACCGAAAGGGACACGGAAAATTAGATAACTCCCAATTTTTCATAACGTAATTTTCCATTGAATGACCGCAAATGCAACATTTAACAAACACACACTGAATGAATGCACAATGTCTCTTTGAAAAAAGGTAATTCCAGCCTTCGTTTCCCGCACCTGCATAAAAACCGGAGACTCATCTGTGTTTTTCCAAAGTATCTCGAGACACCGGCCTCGGGAAAAGCCTTGAAGTCGTGATTTATGAATCCGCGAGTTCTTCTTCTTCTTCTTATTATATATATATCGGACTCTGTTTAACTAGCCTGTTGCATCGCAGCCAACAAGTCATTAGAGCCAACCGTCGCTTCACGGCGGTTATCTGTTACGTCGAGAGAGAGAGAGAGAGAGAGGGGGGGGAACCACCACATCTGCGGCCAGAAGACCACCCACACGGTCGGCCCGATGTCCGAGTGATTCATTTTTAGAATACGTCGTACACCGGCTAGCTCCGCTTTCGCCGACGTGACACAGTTTTGGGTTTTTTTGGAGGTTGCTGTTTGGTGGCGTAAGCACACAACAGTTCAGAGCCTCCCCCAGCACTCGTAGTCGCATGGGGGCGACCCTCTCGCCACCGGAGAGAATCCAAACACAGCGGCGGCTCAGCGGGAACTTGGTGAGTTACCCCACACCCGCCTCGAGCGCCTCACACCCTGGGCAACTCGGAGAAGTAAGAGGTCAGCCCCTCTCCAGGATTTGAGTCAGACCCGGTGCTTGTGCGTGGAGGTAGCCAACATACTCTAGTGTGTACCGCTCACCTCCGACAGCTCGCGGCTCTCTTTTCCCCGCCAGTGAGTGTGCAGCGTTCACGTCCTAGAACCAGTCGGCGGATGGACGGGGATCCGACACGCCCAGACCCAACCCAAACCCTTTGCCTACCCGCCCGGTATACAATGACCCAGACCCAATGACTCTCCCTGCAGGGTCGTGAGCCCTACAGGGAGGTGACTCCACGTTGTCTTTTCGGGCTTGCCCGGGCCGGGCCCCGGGATCCAGGCGCGGACCGACCGCTTCGCGACGAGCTCCCCTCCCGGGTCTGTCTCCAGAAGAGGTGCTCCCGTTCCCTTGTCCGGCGAGGTGATGTTTTTCCGGAGTTTTTCATGGGGTCTTTGAAATCGCTCCTTGTCCTGGCCCCTCCCTAGAGCACTTTGTGCTTGGGGAGACCCTTACCAGGGCTAATGCCCGGGACAACAAGCTCCCAGGGTCAGGGGCGTCCCAAACCCCCCACCAACCATAAAGGTGGCGATTTCTGGCGGGGCTCTCCCCGCCTCCTCCTAGCTAAATTGAGGAGGTTCCTGAGCAAGACACCACCTAACCCTAACTGGTTGGCACCGCGTCGGTGTATGAATGGTGAATGTGAGGCAATACTGGAAAGCGCTTGGGATAAAAGCGCATATAAAATGCCATACATTTACCATTTGGGTAAATCACAATCACAACGTCAAGTTTAGATCGGTTTGCGTGTAGTTTGCCAGGGCAATGGACCAGGGTGGCAGAAAACAAACAAGAAACAACAATAAACTCCACGGAAATAGTCTCAGACACACAGGGTTTGTCTTCTTGACGTCCACAAAACAACATCATCTTATTATTCCTGCACTTGCTCTCTCTCTCGTCTTTTCATTTTCATTTTTATATTTTTTTTTTCCACACCACCACCATGGACACCCGCATCGAAGCCAACTGTGCTTATCTCGAGGGGGGATGTTCGTCGCAGCTCCCTGCAAGGACATATATGTACCCAGGCTACCGCATCACATACTCTCTCTCTCGCTATTTTTAGCCCGCCCCCCCCCCCCCCATGATGATGTTCACCACTCGCTTGATGGTCTCTGGAGTGTTTGTCTTCACTGAAGTCTCATCTTCTGTCCGCCGCTTCCTGTCCCTTTCGTTTACGTTTGTCGGGCGACACTCGAGACGGTTGAGTTTTCTCTTTCCTCCAGAAAAAATGTTTTTGGGTCGCCTCCGTTGTAGCCACATTTTTTTTATCCCCCTCCAAAAAACGTGGATTTTAGAATGTTCTGGACACTTCGAGGGCCGCTATTGGGGAATGGGTGTGTGGATGTGCCCCAAGCAGGAATCGAACCCTCGAACCTGTCAGGAAGGACGCCAGTTTTGTAGGAGGAAGGGGACTTGTGTGGGCGTCTAGTTCTAGATCCTAGATGGCCTCAAGTCAAACAGAAAGCTGTAACCCGTGGCTGCTTTCTAAGTAGCTGTGCCTGCCTACGCAATAACACACCCACCTCCGCCCCCCTCGCTCTCCATGACCTTCAACGATCTATCATCTCTCTCCTCCTCTCTCCTCCTCCTCCCTTCTCCTTCTCCTCCTCCTCGTTTCATCTTCGTCTCCGCTCAGGTAAGGAGGAGTGACGGCGTGTCGAAGACGTCGTCGGAGCCTCTGCGATGATGGAATGTGTTCGGTCGGCCCGGCAGGCTAGCACTGCCGGGAAAAATACGGGCGGAAATACCACGGACACTCTCCTAAATCATACAACGCACCGCACGCACACACGCACAGCACACACAGCACACACACACAAACCACACACACCACGCTCACATACAAGTGCATACAGAGCATAGGTATGCTGTCAGCAAAATGCTAACACGATAGGTTAAGGTGCCCCTCTGCTTTTTCGAAGTTAATTTTAAAACACTTTCGCCTCTCTCTGAATATCTGACGAAATACGTTCATTTTCTTCAATTGATTGGCACTTTTTTCTTTTCTGGATTTGAACATTTCATCGCAAAAGCATAAAACACAAAACACAAAACACTATGAGCTCCTGTTTTCTGCAGTTTGTTTTCAGTGTCTATCAAGTTCAGTTCTATCAAGTTCTGTTCTATCAAGTTCTACCTGTTAAGTAAATACTCGGCTCTCGCAGTTCAGCGGATACACTGACGGCGTTTTAAACTCTCCTTCCAGCATTAGCTTCACGTCGCGAGAGACGAAGATGAGGCCTTTGAAGTCAATTAGTGGCTTCCTCCTCCTCCTCCTCCTCCTCCTCCTCCTCCTCCGTGACACGACCGGACCCCTAGGAGGAGGAGGAGGAGGAGGATCTGTCACGCAAACAGCCGGCATCTGAATTCTGTTTGCGATGTACGTAAACTGTTTTATAAATTACAACGCGAAGCACTCGGCGACGCTTTCAAACTTCCTTAACACCCCCACCC
>PIJE02002255.1:0-24603 GCA_002895965.2 Coryphaenoides rupestris
GTGTACGTGCGTTCTAGGTATCTCCACCCAGAGGGCTTGCCGTCCGATTACACCATCTCAATGCTTTTTCGCCTGCTCCCCGAGACGCCACAGGAGCCCTTTGCATTGTGGGAAATCCTCAACAAGGCAAAGGAGCCGCTGGTGGGACTCATTCTGGACAGTGAGTACTCCTTAGCCACACCCCTACAGACGTGTACTACTTTGAGGTGTATTCAGTCGGTCGCAATCTGCAATGTCACCACTAGGTGCCGCTAAATGCGAAACACTGCACCTTTAAAGGGGTCCTATTATAGCACCAGGTGTGAGCATGATTATCCAACACAAGCCGTTTTCAAAATTTTCCGAAGACTAAAATCGTCACTGTGACATAGTGACATCACAAGTGGGATTATCCGCCTAGATGTGCGCTGACTAGATCAGTTTACCAGATGTTACAGTCAACTGGTTAGGCTGGTTCTCTGATCTAGTCATCATACATCGAGGTGGATACTCCCACTTGTGATGTCACTTTGTCACAATGACGATTTTAGTCACGTGACAATTTAGAAACGGCTTGTAATGGCTAATCCCGCTCACACCTGGTGGTATAATAGGCCCCCTTTAGTATAATTTCACGTTTTCTTGATAATACATTGGGTAGATCTGTTATTTTACGTTTTTAGATCCTGTCGTCTGTCCCTTTAAATAACCAAAAACAACAACTAACCTTCTCTATAACGCTGTGCTCCTCCGGCCTGGTGCAGACTCTGAGAAGTCGCTGACCTTCTTTAACTACGACTACAAAGGAGACTTCCAGAGGGTCATTTTCGAGGGACCTGAAATCAAGAAGCTCTTCCATGGCAGCTTCCACAAGGTTAGTCCCTCAAACACATTCACAGGCTGGGAGTCAAGATCACCGGACTCCACATTTCAGTACATGGTTCAAGGGGGATATTAACAAATTACAATTTGGTAACAGGTCTGTGTTACATGTACGTTAATCATCTGTGATTCATCACCCACGTATTCAGCCTGGTGATGGATAAACACTGTAAAATACATTGTCTATAAATAGTTTCTCTATGTCCACATTTCACTTAGAAACTTAAGAAACCACTCGTGATTTAAAAACAATGTTATAATACATTGTTAATGTTCTTTGAATCTCCGATATATTATGTAGATATTTGTCACGATAATTCTTATTATTCCTGCCACAAAACCATCTCTAAATAATAACAAATATCAAAGTTTTCTGTTCCCACGGCATTCACGTCATCCTTAAACCATCCACACGCCGATCAAGGGAGCCATTGTTCTGTGATTGTTGGTTAATACGTTCACCTGGTTGGTTAATACCGACGTATAACACCGTCGCAGAGGTGCAAAGGTCCAGGTTTAGCGTCGTACGTTTTGCTGTGTGTTTTGCACGACCTCTCTGTGTGTACCGCTTCTACGTGTCCTGGGAAGAAGCATCTCTAAGAACCGCTTATGCCTACGGCCAGGTTCACGTCGGCTACTCCTTTAAAACATTTAAAAAAATCGGACCAACCATCGCCCCTCGCCCCCCCTCAACCGTCTGCATTTTAAAAGGTTGCCTCATTACACAGCAAATATCCCTTCTGTTAGAAAAGTCGAGAATTATACCAAAAAAGACGCAGCACAACTTTTATTTACCACGTCCGTGCCGCTCACGTATGCTGTCAGCGGTATTCAAGAGCCGCGCTCGTTCTATACGCTCTCCGAAATGTCATCAATAAAATGTCAGCGTGAAGGATGGATGCCGCTCAGCTTAATAATAGATCCCGCTGTCGTGGACATCTCCGTATCGCGGCGGGGGGGGCGCTTGTGTTTTTTTACGATGCCGAGGAGTAAATTAATCTGCGTCGGACGGAAACAGTTACCGATTGGAATCTACTCTCGGACCGCGTAGCGAAAACCTGTGCGCATACAGACAGTGTGTGGTCGCTATAAGGCCGCCCCGCCCACCGGCCAGTCAGCGAGCTATAGCGACGTCGCAGCTAGCCGCGCTCGGTGCTACTTGGAGATGTATTCGGTCGGTTTGCGATCTGCGACGTCGCCACTAGACGCCGCTAAATGCTACACACTGCGCCTTTTAAGAGCATTGTGGGAAATACTGAACAAGGATAAGGAGCCATTGGCTAAAATGGTCACTGTGACGAAGTGACATCACAGATCAAGTTTACCAGCCGGTACAGTCGTCCACTGGGTAGGCTGGTCGTCTGATCTAGTCAGCATACATCTACTGTAGGTGGACACTTCCACTTGTGATGTCACTTTGACAATTTTAGTCACGTAACAATTCGGAAACGGCTCGTGATGGCTAACCCACACGTCACACCTGGCGGTATAATAGGGCCCCTTTAAGATACTTTAATAGACATTTTTTTCGATAATAAGATAAGATAAGGTAAGATGGAACTTTATTAATCCCAAAGGAAATTCTTGTGCCAGGTTGCATAGCAATACAGTACAATACAACAATAGTGAAATTGACAGAATACTACAAATAAACTAACAGATCTGCACCAGCAAAGTCAGCGGCTCTAGCTACGTCGCTAGCCGCGCCGGTGCTACGTTCCTCGGTGAAAGCAGACTGGCTGACGACGAGGCTTCAGACGTCAGACATTCCGAACGTACGTGTAGCTCAGCGCCAGCGCCAACCAACTCTTGAAGATTCTCCATTCAGAAGAACGTTCATCACAACTCAGCAACAAGAGGAGGCCGGGCCACACAGTAACGCACGCAAAGGGCCGACCCATAAACCACCTCCAGCTCCTTGGTACATTTATAACCCCCTTTAGGACGCAGCATATTTAAAATACATCTGGGGCTAACTTCCCCCCCCCCCGTCTTATTTAGCGCCAGGGGGACATAGCTTAGTCTACATGTGGATTACGCATTGATTCTTCTTTGCGTCTGTAATCCCAACGTAAACCGATATCCCGCCACCTCATCTGCGAGGACGCGCGCAATAATTCACCGGTGCGGCGGCGGCGGCGGCGGCGGCGGCGGCGGTGCAGTAGCTCATCTTCTCCTTCTCAAAACAAGGATAAATATAACTTTGAGGAATGAAATAGAAAGCGAAGTGGAAGGTCGAAGTGGCGCTGGCGCTGAGCTACACGTACGTTCGGAATGTCTGACGTCTGAATGTAAATGTAAATCTAAATGTTGTTATCGTATACGGTAGTTATGTTGATATTCCCTTATTTGGGTCCCTTCCTCATTCGGGGCACATTCCAAGCATACACTAATTAAACACACACAAGAGACGTAAAATAAACTAAACTAAACAAATTAAAATGTTAATTTGATTCCGATTCTATATTCTATATTAAGATACTCCTTCAATGATAATAGGATTAGCATTCACGCCAGTCTTCAGCGATGAGTCAGGATTAATAAAGTATTCTGAAGCTGCTCCTCTGTTTACAATGTGCTAATGAAAGCAGTGTTGTGATCGCAAGCAGATGAGGGTGATAGGAGGTGATAGGAGGTGATAGGAGGTGATAGGAGGTGGTAGGAGGTGATAGGAGGTGGTAGGAGGTGATAGGAGGTGGTAGGAGGTGGTAGGAGGTGATAGGAGGTGGTAGGAGGTGATAGGAGGTGATAGGAGGTGATAGGAGGTGGTAGGAGGTGATAGGAGGTGATAGGAGGTGGTAGGAGGTGATAGGAGGTGATAGGAGGTGGTAGGAGGTGGTAGGAGGTGATAGGAGGTGATAGGAGGTGGTAGGAGGTGATAGGAGGTGGTAGGAGGTGGTAGGAGGTGATAGGAGGTGATAGGAGGTGGTAGGAGGTGATAGGAGGTGATAGGAGGTGGTAGGAGGTGATAGGAGGTGATAGGAGGTGATAGGAGGTGGTAGGAGGTGGTAGGAGGTGATAGGAGGTGAGGAGGTGTAGGAGGTGGTAGGAGGTGATAGGAGGTGATAGGAGGTGGTAGGAGGTGATAGGAGGTGATAGGAGGTGATAGGAGGTGGTAGGAGGTGGTAGGAGGTGATAGGAGGTGGTAGGAGGTGATAGGAGGTGATAGGAGGTGGAGGTGGTAGGAGGTGATAGGAGGTGATAGGAGGTGGTAGGAGGTGGTAGGAGGTGGTAGGAGGTGATAGGAGGTTAGGAGGTGATAGGAGGTGGTAGGAGGTGATAGGAGGTGGTAGGAGGTGGTAGGAGGTGATAGGAGGTGATAGGAGGTGGTAGGAGGTGGTAGGAGGTGATAGGAGGTGGTAGGAGGTGATAGGAGGTGGTAGGAGGTGATAGGAGGTGGTAGGAGGTGATAGGAGGTGGTAGGAGGTGGTAGGAGGTGATAGGAGGTGGTAGGAGGTGGTAGGAGGTGATAGGAGGTGATAGGAGGTGGTAGGAGGTGATAGGAGGTGATAGGAGGTGATAGGAGGTGGTAGGAGGTGGTAGGAGGTGGTAGGAGGTGATAGGAGGTGATAGGAGGTGGTAGGAGGTGATAGGAGGTGATAGGAGGTGGTAGGATGATGTTGTCGTTACAACCCTGTGCTGTGTAGTAGCGCTGGGGTGAAAGGAACAGCCCCTGTGTTGCGGCTCAGATACTGCTGAGTACGGAGGACTAGGACAGATACACACACACACACACACACAGATACACACACACACACACATACACACACACACACACACACACACACACACACACACACACACACACACACACACACACACACAATCACACTCACACACACACACACATATGCAGACGCAGACTGGTACGGAAGCTGTGTGTGTGTGTGTGTGTGTGTGTGTGTGTGTGTGTGTGTGTGTGTGTGTGTGTGTGTGTGTGTGTGTGTGTACGCATGAGAGAGAGAGAGAGAGAGAGAGAGAATGAGAGAGCGAGAGAGAGTGTGTAGTGTGGCGCTGGCGCTGAGCTACACGTACGTTCGGAATGTCTGACGTCTGAAGCCTCGTCGTCAGCCAGTCTGCTTTCACCGAGGAACGTAGCACCGGCGCGGCTAGCGACGTAGCTAGAGCCGCTGACTTTGCTGGTGCAGATCTGTTAGTTTATTTGTAGTATTCTGTCAATTTCACTATTGTTTTACTGTACTGTATTGCTATGCAACCTGGCACAAGAATTTCCTTTGGGATTAATAAAGTTCCATCTTACCTTATCTTATCTTATTATCGAAAAAAATGTCTATTAAAGTATCTTAAAGGGGCCCTATTATACCGCCAGGTGTGACGTGTGGGTTAGCCATCAGTGACATCACAAGTGGAAGTGTCCACCTACAGTAGATGTATGCTGACTAGATCAGACGACCAGCCTACCCAGTGGACGACTGTACCGGCTGGTAAACTTGATCTGTGATGTCACTTCGTCACAGTGACCGTTTTTACCAATGTCTCGTGGACAATTTAGAAACGGCTTGTATTGGACAAGCACGCTCACACCGGGTGGCATCATAGGGCCCCTTTAAAGGCGCAGTGTGTAGGATTTTGCGGCGTCTAGTGGTGACGACTGAATACATCTCCAAGTAGTGTACACTGTCGGAGTGTGGTAAGGAGAATCTGCCCAGAATGAGTCCCACCAATGGCTCCTCTTCCTTGTTCAGTATTTCCCACAATGCTCTTTAAAGGGCGCAGTGTGTAGCATTTAGCGGCGTCTAGTGGCGACGTCGCAGATCGCAAACCGACCGAATACATCTCCAAGTAGCACCGAGCGCGGCTAGCTGCGACGTCGCTATAGCTCGCTGACTGGCCGGTGGGCGGGGCGGCCTTATAGCGACCACACACTGTCTGTATGCGCACAGGTTTTCGCTACGCGGTCCGAGAGTAGATTCCAATCGGTAACTGTTTCCGTCCGACGCAGATTAATTTACTCCTCGGCATCGTAAAAAAACACAAGCGCCCCCCCCGCCGCGATACGGAGATGTCCACGACAGCGGGATCTATTATTAAGCTGAGCGGCATCCATCCTTCACGCTGACATTTTATTGATGACATTTCGGAGAGCGTATAGAACGAGCGCGGCTCTTGAATACCGCTGACAGCATACGTGAGCGGCACGGACGTGGTAAATAAAAGTTGTGCTGCGTCTTTTTTGGTATAATTCTCGACTTTTCTAACATTTTTTTAATTGCTCAATTATGCTAGTAAATGATTCATTTTTGGCGCGTACCTCAGGGAGGGGAGGACAAAGGAAAACTTGCTGATGGCACTTTTTTACTGCCCCAATTTACTCATCGTCAAGTCTTCTTGTCATTTTGTCCCTCTCCTATCCCAACGTATTTAATCCCGATATATTTTGTAGGCGCGGTTCCCAGAGTTAACTTTTATCAGCAAAAAAATGTTTCTGTTTTTTTTTTTGTTGTTGGAGGGAAACACTATAGCTTCCCTTTCGTTCGTATGATATTGTGTTATCGCGAGCTGAACTTAAGTGAGTTATAATACATAACAACAGCATTACTCTGTTGTTCCCGTTGATATCAGATAGCGCTATATGGAGATAGCTCCTATGCTTTATGTTATTCCTCATTCAAATCACATTAGAGTGAAATTGCGACACCGAATCTGCGCGATTTGACGCAAGGGAGCGATTTTTTCAAAAACACAAAACTATAATGGGATTTTTAAGTTAAAGCAATGATAAATGTTCAACCATCAAAACAGACCAATAAATAAATAAAGAAGGAGAGGATTCATGGGGTTTGTGGTCGAGCAGACATGAGAAAAACAATATGAATCCCGTGACGGATGTAATATCGCTGATCCGGTTTGGATCCGGTGTACAAACTCAATCACATCGTGTCTCTGCGTGAACGGAGAACGCATCTCGAGCCACGCGTGTCCTTTCTCATATTTGCTCAATGGTTTCATATTTGTGTTTATTTGAAATAATAATGTACACAATTATTGAGATTGCCACACACATGCGTTAGAAATCCTATTTGGAAGGCTTGTGTAGCAGTTGACCCCTTACCACAGGACATGTGTAGATTGTTGTTGAGTTGGCACTTTTTTCCACAATATTACAATTCCTATTTCTCATTTGTCGCTTGTAACTGAGCCAGTTCACGTACATTATTATATATTTCCAACACATACTGTATATATCTAATATATAAAAATCTCTCTTGCTGTTATATTTTATCTTGCTATTTTATATTTTGACCTCTTTTGCGTACTGTCGCCTGCCACAATAATTTCACTGTTCAGAATGGCCCTGTTTTATGAAGAACAACTTTGACAAGATGGGCAAACTATAATATTAAACAAATAACAATAGTTTTTTAAATAATCCCGGCACACACAGTTGTTGTTGCCAAAGGCACACGGGAAAGCTGGCAAAAAAAAAAAATAAGTGCCGGCTGCGTGCATGTGTAATTTAACGGGCTTAGCAATATCACTGCCCCATCATTAAGGCACAAGTAGATCCGGCTATAATTACAGCTATTTATTCCATTAAATTAACGTGTAGTTTAGCAGCTTAGATGTTGCATTCTCACGGCGTACTGCAAGACGATTTCAGCCTCATTATTTCAGCTGCAACTCCAGCAGTGTCATTAAAACTTCATTGTGTTGCGCTGGCAAAATACGGCTCAGAAAGCTGTCAAAGATAAGCCTTTCCCTCCGCCGAGAATCCATATCTTTCATCAGCGACTCATATTTGTCGCTCTTTGAAAACTCTCTCACTATTCATACACCCTGGTCCCCCCGAATCTTCAAGGAATGGTGATGCCATTTTCCAAAGATACTTAATTGGCGGTGCTTTTAACCCCCGTTGATCTCTTTTATCTTGAACATAGCCTGCCGAGTACAGGAGCGCAGGACAGGTTAAGCTGTGCCGCTGTGAAGTTACCATGACGACGTACGCCGGACGAAAAAAGCGAAATCCAGGGATTTAAGCCTGAAGAAGACTTCGCCAAAAACCCCCCAAATCCCGCAGCACAGGGCGCCTCTGGCTGCGGCGCAGAAACGCGGTCGAGGCGAAGTCGGGGGCGCTTTTAGCTCGGAGGAACTCGGAGTCACCGTGGGCCGAGGTCCAAGCGATGCATATTGGAACGATCAAGACGGAGAAGAAAAACACCTACTACTGTTTCCTGATGTTGTTGGCCGGCGGTTCCTTCCAGAGGAGAGAGCAGGAGCGGGTGGACAGCGGGTCCCTTTGTACGTCAGGGTGGAGCCTCCAATAACAAGCTAACAGCGAGCAGGAACAGTAATCCGAGGCCGTACATATATATATCGACACACAATTGGCGTCCTGGCTTTGTTTTTGCCTGACCTTTTTTAAAGAGACCGCTCCATTCCCCGACAATTCGTTCCGCAACTTCTTTTTCGTTCCGAGACTTCGAGGCTTCGACGTTCGCCTCGACGTTGCCCATTAAATGTCACGGCGAACGGGACAAATCCCCCCTTTGTCCGTTCCGCCTTGACGACAAAACAACGGTTTCTCGTCGTGTGTTATGGCGGAGTGTACGTGTGTGTGTGTGTGTGTGTGTGTGTGCAGTCTGGTGGGTGGCTGGGCTGGGTTTAAGCAGCCTAATTCGCACCTGGCACCCGAGTCGGGGCTGATTGCGGGGCTGCACACACACACACACACACACACACACACACACACCTGTGGCGCGTCGGCCAATCGCGGCACGCGGGACAAACCGAGCCATCGTCACCCCCCCCCCCTCCCCCCCACACACACACACACACGCACACACACACCTCACTCTGAGGAAGAGACGTCGTACCGATATCGGCGTTTCCCACCCGCTCTTGACTGTAGCGTCGCGCCGACTTCCCCCAATAAACCGGTTTTCCGAGGCGTCCGCTGAGGGGGGTCGAGTGCTGCAGTTATGTCAGGTTAAACGTGTGTTTGTGTACCCCGCAATGCGCCGTGGGTTCCGTACGGTCCCAGTTCGTGTGTTTGTGTGTGTATTTGTAGTGTGTGTGTGTGTGTGTGTGTGTGTGTGTGCGAGGTGTGAGGCAGGGATGGCAGCAAAAAAAAAAAAAAGGGTGAGAGTGGCTGCGATCCAATTTAATTAAAAACATTTTGGCGCGGTGCTGCTTCATGATACCAAATCAACACGACTATTTAAATTTCATGGTTTGGAGCACTTGGCACCAATTGACTCATTTGGGCGCCGGGCGCATCCAATTAGACAAGGCTCATTTTGTGCTCGACACAAGCTGCCTTTCTTTCATATGGGAGTTCGTCACCTCATGTGTAAGCGTGTTAAAATTGTGCCTAATTTGCTTATTTGTTCAATCATTTTACGGTTGTCTCCTATGTCTCAGTCTCTGCTAAATATTCGTAGTTTTGAAAATATTTTGTCAATATTTATGTAGTTTTGACCCAATGTTGGCGCAGTCCTAAGCTTGTCCGGTCACAGAATACTTCTTCAGAATGATTGTGTAATCTATTTGTATGAACACTCCTCATCCTCATCTCCTCTCCTCCTCTCCTCTCCTCTACTCACCTCCCCTCCTTATTTCCTGTTTCCTCATCTCCTTTCTTCAATTCCTATCTTCCTTATCTCCTCATTTCCTCCCCTAATCCCCTCTCTTTGTCTCCTCTCCCCCTCTTCTCATCTCCTCTCCTGTCCTCTCCTCATCTCTTCTGATCTCCTCCCCTCCCCTCCTTATTTCCTCTCCTCTTCTCCTCTCCTTATCTCCTCTCCTCCCCTCCTCAACTCCTCTC
This sequence comes from Coryphaenoides rupestris, assembly GCA_002895965.2. NCBI lineage: Eukaryota > Metazoa > Chordata > Actinopteri > Gadiformes > Macrouridae > Coryphaenoides > Coryphaenoides rupestris. The sequence goes on from PIJE02002255.1 coordinate 9,647, forward strand.
CTCATCTCCTCTCCTATCTTCCTCATCTCCTCTCCTCTCCACATCTTCTCTCCTCCTCATCTCCTCCTCAACTCCTCTCCTCCTCTCCTCATCTCATCATCTCATCATCTCCTCTCCTTATCTGCTCTCATCTCCTCATCTTCTCTCCTCATCTCCTATCCTCCCTCTCCTTCTCCATCTCCCCTCTCCTCATCTCCTCTCCCCCTCTCCTATCCTCATCTCCCTCTCCCTCCTCTCCTCTCCTCCACCCCCAGCTCCACGTGTCGGTCCAGCAAGACCACGGCGGCGGGTGGTGCTGGACCTCGCTCCGCGGTCGGGAGAAGGCCATCAGTGCCGTCGGGCAACATCACCATCGACGGCGGTGGAGTGCTGGGCCGCATGGAGAGGCTGCGCGGCACGCGGGAGAACTCTGCTCCAACTCGGTCAGTACGACACACACACAGGACACACACGCACACACACGCAACACACACACACACGCACACCAACACGCACACACATCGCACACACACGACACACCGACACAACCACCACACATGACGCACACACACACCAACACACGACACACACACATAACACGCCACGCACACAGCATGCACACACACACACGCACACACACGCACACACAAGCACACACACACACACACAGCGTACAAACACACACAACACACACAACACGCCACACACGCACACACGCACACACAACGCACACACATCCACGCAGCACGCACACACAAACGCACAACACGCAACACACACACACACACACACACACACACACACACACACACACACACACACACACACACACACGCACACACACGCACACACACACACACACGCACACACACCACACACAACACACACACACACACACACACACCACACACACACACACACACACGCACACACACAGAATCTTGAGTTACAGTCAAGACTTCAGCACAAGAATGTTGAATGTGTGCATCTGCTGCGACGCCAAGACAGACTCAAAACTCTGCTTAGCAACCCCGGGTTCTCTCTCTCTGCATGTCTGTCTTCAGTTACCGTCCAGAGAAAACATCGAAATATTAATATTTGTGTTATAATAAACCAGAGAGCTGTCAACCTACATGTTAATCCCCCCCCGCCCCCCCCCACCCCGTCCCCCCACACCCACTAGATTTAAGGTAAAACTCAAACACAGACGGCGCTTTGTTAAAGCAAATATCGCATTTCATCCCAGCCGTACGTCGACAAGATGTTCAGCCCTTAAAGATTATACCGAGACTATTGACTCACTCGCTAAATCGCTGTTGTTGTTTTTAATCACAAGACCAACGGGGATGTTTTTTTTTTGTGCGTCGGTGAATTACAACGGCGTCACGGTACCGCGGTTTGAGTCGGTGGCGACGCCGGTTTTCGCCGTTTTCACACTAAAAAGGGTGACGGCGAAAAAAAACACATTAAACTGAACAAATTATGAACCGTGGGAAGTGAAATATTTGTTCCTGCGGTGAGATATTCCCGGGGTTGTTTTAGGACCGGGGCCCCCGCCGCCGCCGCTGCTGCTGCTACCGGCGAAACGATTTCCCCGACTCCGTCCAATGAAAGCCACCGTCTGGAAAGCGGCCGCAGTTCAGTTCGGTTCGGTTCGGCCATTCGTGTTACGGGGGGGAAATGAAAATAGTTTTAACGGTTAGTTTCCCGGTTCGCGGTTTGTCCCCCGCGGCTGATCACGTTACCTTTCACACTTTTTATTTTAGCTTTGATTATCGAGGCCTCTAAAAGTGTTTAAAATCATTACTCGCCGTAATTATGTTCCAGGTTTTACTACGCCCTTTACTCGTCGTTAAATATAGACGGTACTTTTTATAACGTTTCGATCTAAACATGAGTAGGGGACGGAGTTTATAGGAAGTTGAGCAGAACTTGTTGCAAGGTGCTTTAATATTATTACTGTCACACTTGCAGAAGCTCATAATAATGAGGGGTCTATAAAAAAAACAGCCAATCGGTGTCCTCCAAGCAAGGGCCCTCCCATTCCAAGCAAGGCTCTGATTGGGCGAGGCTTTTTTTTTTGGAGGGGCGGGAGCTGTACGCCGTGCGACCAATGGGAGAGATCTCTATGTCGTTGTTGTTGTTGTGAACGTTCTGAACGTTGACGACTGCACCTTTAAGGCTCCGGCCCCGTGTGTGACTTCACTTCTCCTTTAATTATTCCCGAAACAAAATAGTTTGATTTGAGTTAATGACAGAGTACACGGTACCAGTAGACGCTCTCTCTCTCTCTCTCTCTCTCTCTTCTCTCTCTCTCTCTCTCTCTCTCTCTCTCTCTCTCTCTCTCTCTCTCTCTCTCTCTCGGCTTGGGGAGAAGGAAAATTGTCTATACTGGACTCAATGCTTTTAGTTTAACAGTTGAATCAGTCGTTTATTCCAAGAGGTGCTTTTGAATAGTGCTTATCTTTTCTTGACACAAATGTTGTAGAAAATATGGAAAACTCGATACCTTACATGTGTTTAGATTTTTTTGTATTGTCCACCAGGATGTAGACAGATAAACCCCTAAACTAAAAGCAGCGTACAACAAGTTAAAATAAACTTGGTTCTTATCCTTGTCATTGCTTTTCTTTTACCACATCGTAGAAGTGAAGTTGACCCAGTTTGCTCAACAAGCACCAGCCTAAAATACACATCTATGACTTCTACATGGTTTATTATTAATGGAGGTCAGAAGCACAGAGATGATATCTTTTGCTCCACTTTCCAGGACATTTCTACCGCTGGTGGTTAAACCTTTTTGGCCGCCAGTCGGTCGCTACCGTTGTTATTTACCGACATTGAAACTGTGCTGTGAACGGCACCAAATCAGATAAATGCACCAAATTCAACCAACGAGCTCGTGTTCCACGGCTAATGTTGAGGCCAGTTTAAAATCTACATGATTTGCATTATTTATGATTCATTGTGAGTGTGATTGTGTGTGTGTGTGTGTGTGTGTGTGCGCGTGTGTGTGTATGTGTGTGTGTGTGTGTGTGTGTGTGTGCACGTGCATGCATGTGTGCATGTATGTGTATGTATGTGTGTGAGTGTGTGTTTGTGTTTGTCTGTGATTGTTTGTGTGTGATTGTGTGTGTGTGTGTGTGTGTGTGTGTGTGTGTGCATGTGCATTCATGTGTATGTGTGTGTTTGTGTGTGTGTGCACGTGTATGCATGTGTGTGTATGTGTGTGTGTGTGTGTGTTCGTGTGTGTGTGTGCATGTGCATGCATGTGTATGCATGTGTGTGTGTGTGTGTGGTGTGTGTGTGTGTGTGTGTGTGTGTGTGTGTGTGTGTGTGTGTGTGTGTGTGCAGTTCCAGCTCCAGATGTTTGACATCATCTGCAGCACGTCGTGGGCCAACCGAGACAAGTGCTGTGAGCTTCCAGCGTTGGTGAGTTATATACACAGATCTCTCTCTCTCCCTCGCTCTCATTCAGTCACACTCACAAGCACTTGCATAATAATAATAATAATAATAATCATAATCATAATAGTACTGCACTTTATGGATACAGCACCTTTTAAACAGGCTGTCACAAAATGCTTAGCGAAATACAAGGAGATAAAAACAACAGGAAAATAAACCATCTTTATAATTTTCATTTTGTCATTTTATTGAACATTTGTTTTTATTTGTTTTCTGTTCTGTGTCATTGCTTTTATGAAGTTGGAGGCTACTGTACGAAACTTTTGCCATTGCCATCCACTAATGGAGATATGCAACATAACCCCGTCAGTGAATCAGCATCCATCAACAATTATTGTCCTCAAATGTAATGTCTTGACTATTTGCTAGTTATTAGTTATTATTAGTATCATCACACCGCTAGCTAATAAGCTGTATGGTTTATCACCTGTAAAGACGGCTTTGTTAAATACTCAATTCTGATTGGTCAATTGCGGCATTCTATGGTCTGAATAACAGACCGTTGCTATGGACGCCAATCCATTCCAATAAAATCATTTTTAAATCAATAAAATAAATTTTTCTTGTTATATTTTGTGTCAAATGATGTACTCTAGTAAGTAGCTGTGACGTAATCAGGTCATTATTTACCCCTTCTGTTCGGGTTTGTGGGGTAATGCAGGGTAATGCCAACCAGGCTGTACCTTATCCCTGACATAATGACATAATGACATGATGATGATGTTTCCAGAGGGTTGAGGAGCAGTGTCCCTCCATGCCCCACGCCTGCACATGCTCACAGGACAGCAAAGGACCCCCGACCCTCGGGGCCCCCAGTAAGAACACGCTCCGTACACATACATAGACACACTTCTAACCCCTACAATGAGAGAACACACAATCTCCTGCAACACATAGACACACTTATGATGCATAAACACACTTATGATGCATAAACACACTTTTGGATGCTATCTCCTCACCCTACAATGAGGGAACACACTCTTCTGCACAAAGACACACGTATGATTCATAATCCAAACTTATGATGCTATCTCCTAACTTCTACAGTAAGTCTCCTTTGTCCTTTTTTTTTCACCAATACATTTATTTCTTCATGCACAACATGCACCATGGCTTCCTTTTTCTCTTTTTTTTTTCTCAATTTTCAATCGCCTTACCAACCGTGTATTCGTATATATCTTCTTCCCCATCTCCGTTTTCACTCTTCAACTGACTCACACAACAAACAATGTGTACATTAATGCCCAAAATATGTTATACATTAAGCCTGTGGACACAATAGATTTGCTTTTGACGGCGTTCTACACACAGCATTATGTCGGGGTTATTATATAATTACCATATCGCCGTGTAACGGAGGGAGCCCTGTTTAATTATGCATACGATGACGCAGGACCTGTTGCAATTATTTCCGGGTGACGCCTGGAGCAGCGACGCGGAACCACTTGTGTCCTCCCCCGTCTCCACTTGAACTCGTCTCGGCTTTCCTTCTGCATCTGTAGCCGCTGCTCCTAACCGCCATGTTGTCCTCGCCGCCTCGTCTCTCTCTGCCTCCCCTGTTGCCCGGCTTTTTCATCGATCAAATGTGTCTACTGTCGCAAAATGTCTGCAGAAGTGACAAAATCGAATACCTGACGAATAATAAAAGGTGGGCATAATTATGCGTGATTAGTCATTGCGAGCCCTTTCACAAATGCCGTGCGACTGCCGTCTAAGTGACAATCACAAGTGGGAATGTCCACCTAGATGTAGATGCTTTAGACTAGATCAGTTTATCCTGTCGGCGCGGTCCACTGGGTAGACCGGTAGACTGACCTCGTGATCGTACGTCTAGGGGGTGAACATTCCCACTTGTGATGTCACCAGACGGTAGTCACGTGGCAATTGTGAAACGGCTCCGCAATGGCTGATCACGCTCACACCCGGTGGCGTATATGTCCCCTTTAAGTAAAGTGGAAAACCGTTTTTGTTTTGTTGACCTGGCTTGAAGTGATAGTTGCCACTAGTTGCTTGGTGGTTTTATGTTATTTTTGTCATCATCATCATCATCATATTCCCTGGATATCAGCTCCTCGGCAATCCGTCGACTCTATATGCCACCCACCCGCTGCTCCTGGAGTGAATATCCGGGGGGGACGCCGCTGTTCTGTTTGAGTGATTTTGTGATTTGTCAGATATTATTGTCTCAGGTATTATTTGCCTTTCTCTTATTAATATTACAATTAAAGAAAAGCCTTTGGAAGTCATTTTGCCGCAGACAAATGGACACGGGGGATCCATCTTGTGCCTTAATAGCTTAATTTCTCTCTCTCAACTCTCAGGAAACGCTTAGCAGTGAAATCGAGATGGGGGCGGCGGTGGGAGTGGTGGGGCGGTGGTGGGAGTGGGGCGGGGGGGGGGGGGGGCGGTATTTCTAAATCACCTTGTAAGCGGAGCGGAGGTACAGTAGATCTGCGGTGCGGCGTGATGTCAAGCTAATAGCGCATCGCTTAACGTCGGCCCCTGGCCCCCCCGGCCGCATCCGCCACGTCCGTCCGTCAGAGGTCCTCTGGTTAAAACAGCGGCGGGGGGGGGGGGGGGTGTGACGGAAGGTGGTGGATTCCGCGAGAATACAAACCGATTATATATATATCATGCCGCCCACCCGTTCAGCCCCTCGCGGTGTGGAGAACCTCTCAGCTCGGCCCCCCCGATAGCCGGCTTTGATGGTAACCCCAGGAACAACCGCCGATGAAGAAGACGAAGGAGATGATGAAATGAAAACGCACAGTGTTCACTTTTTTTTTATCCGTCTCCCATTGGTTTTTTTGTAATAATGAAACACATTCCTCAGATTTTATATCCTCACAACAACCTGAGAGAACAAATGTTTGGCGGATATACGCGGGCGTATCGTTCCAATTTGTCTTTTAATCTTTTTCAACGAGGTGTCGCAAAAAAGAAAAGAAAACCGTCGTTGGAGTCGTTCTGCTCAGCCGACACGAAAGACAAACGCGATCCGCCGCATATCACTCACTCCCTCCTTCCGTCCCCCCGCCGACAAATCTGCGTCTTCCGCGGCGTATCATTGGCATTAAGGCCGCGGAGTCGTCGCCATGTGGCAATGATGTAGAATAATGGGCGGGGAGAGCATTTGGCCGCGTAATTCACCGGCTCGAACCCTGCGCCAAAAACACTTTATAGGTTAACAGGGAGTAAATACAGACGGCAATTACGACGAATTCACAGCGGCTCTCGCTGGTGCTTCTGCTCTCTGCTCTCTTTGGCTGTTTTTTCGAAATAGAAGACTTCCTATGGGGTCTGCGGCGTCGACTCTTGTTTCTCCGCGACAAAAACAGAAAGGTTGTCATTGGTCCAGGATTACCGTTCTACCGTTATGTTGTCGTTACCACGTGATGGTCGGTTTCCCCATTAACGACGGTGTTTGGTTTTAATGAAAGACAAAACACTCTGACTTGCTAACGTCGCGTTAAAAAAAGGACAACTCCGTCCTCGTTGTGCTCATTCTTATCGCCGCCAGCCCCTCTCTACTCGACTTCGTCTGTCCCGCTATTCCCAGAGGGGGACTATTAAAGCAAACATTGTAAAAAAAACGCATCCAATCCTGTCCCCGATCTGACCGGGAGGGGGGGGGGGGGGGGGGGGGGGGGGGGGGGCTAGCGATGACTAGCAGATGTGTGATGGTCTGGCCTCAGCTAAACCCGGACAGCTGGACGGGTCACAGTTTTTTTTTTTTTACAGCTCTCGCGGTGGCTGTTTTTCCCCCTCCGGTGTTTGTGAATCGCCTGTACAGATGCAGATGCAGATGCTGAGACGCAAAAATGCATTCGACCTCGGCTGCAGGTTCACACGGCTCAATGTTGAGATTAGAGCTGAACAATTAATGATAACAATTAATAACAACGAAACACGATCGATATTGCAAAAGTGCAATAATCCAAATCGCAGGAGCTGCAATTTTTTGAGCGGAGTCAAATGTGTGAATGTAAATCTATAACGTAATTATAAAATGATGTGCCGTAGTGCTGCCATGAGATGCCATGTTGCCCGCACATTAATTTCTCAATCGTTTTTTCAGTTAAAGTGAAAATTGTGATGCAAAAAATGTACATTCCCACAAATAATCCCGCGAATAACACACAGCAATATCATTTTCACCGGATCGTTCAGTCGTGTCACGTGCACGGCTCATACGGAACCCGCCGAGTCACGTGCACGGCTCATACGGAACCCGTCGAGTCACGTGCACGGCTCATACGGAACCCGTCGAGTCACGTGCGCGGCTCATACGGAACCCGTCGAGTCACGTGCACGGCTCATACGGAACCCGCCGAGTCACGTGCACGGCTCATACGGAACCCGTCGAGTCACGTTGCGCGGCTCATACATCATCGGCGTCACAGCCAATATAAAGCAGCGATTCCTAGCACCTTGTGGGTCGTGTGGGCAGATTTTCAATTTAGATACGGTTGTTGAATCCAGATATATCCTCTGCCGCTCACCAGGCCTATGAACTCTACTGCTTGAAAACGCTGCAATGAGACAACGATGATGCCATTGGACGCGTCGCCGTGTGCCGGTCACATGGTGCGTCCTCCCCTCATCCTCAATCCTCCCAGGATGCAGTTGTAGAGAGGTTTCCCAACAGAGTCACAGAGTCACAGCACAGCAGCAGCAGCAGCAGCCGGGGATGTGTGGGGCTGAATATGTATGGGGGGCCGGGGGCTTAAATCCGCCATCCTTTCCCCGTTTTCCTTACCTCAGGGTTTCGAGTGGTCGTCGAGACTCCTGAGTAGGTCTGCAGGGTTTAAAAAGGAAGATTAAAGAAAATCTGATTCTAATCGATCTTCATTTGCATGATCCGATATCGATCCTGATCTTGATCTATTCATATATGCCTTTTCCAATGGCTCCGCCTTTGGGCGTGACTTATTGAGTTGTGAATTGAGTCGGAATTGAGTGGATTCGGGGGTCAAATCAATGGCGACGGCCAGCACTTTTCCTGAGATTTCCCATCTGGGAATAGTCTTAATCGGTCTTATCTCATCTGCATACATTGCTAAACACCTCTTTTCTGGACTATATGACATACGAAGCAAAACAGAAATAGTAAGTAAGTAAGTAAGTCCTTTAATTGTCTCTCTCACAAGATAAATTTGCTTTGGGCACACAGAGAGCATCGGCGACACGTACATAAAACATACAGAGCAGTATTTCTGCAGTATTTCACAATTTTGCTTTGTATGTCAGATATTCCAGTACATTCTTCTTGATATATTGTGTTGTTGTGTTCACACACCAAGGGCCAAATTGCCAATTTGATTCGCATGCTCGAGTGCGGTTCCCGCTGCCCGGTCCTAAATTGTGATTTTTTTTTCTTGTGTTTGTGTTCCAGGGCGGTCCGGGGATTAGAGGGTCCCGGGGAGGACAGAGGAGAGCCCGGCGGGATGGTAAGTGACGTGGACCAAACGTGACCCCCCCCCCCCGTGACCTTAAACACCTGACCTTAAGCGCTCGCACTTAACCGGGAACGACAGAGTTCAAGTCATTTGCAGACCCGAAAAACGTTGAGCGCTAAACGCTAGCAACGGTGCGACGGACGACTATCACACGGAGTCATCGGGGTGGCGGGGGTTCAATATCGACACCGGCGACCCGTTTCATCCTGGAAGCGGCTCCTTCATTTGTTTTTTTGTTCGATCTTTACCTCGAATTGAAGCCAGTTTCATTTCAAAAGCGCCTCGTCATTTCGATGGGGGGGGGGAAACGGGGTCTACTTTTGGTAATAAATCACTGCCCAAGGAATGAAAAAGGGGGATTGGATACATGAATGCGCACGCTGGGGTTTTTTGCTTCCATCATAACGCTGGCGCACCACCAAAAGTAAAACGCCGCTGAGCTGCTCGTGCAACCAGGTAATCAATGGCTTAGTCTTGTGAGTGTTCTCGAACCAAAACTGTATTTCTTTTCCAAAACGTGTATTTTTAGCTTCCTGAACACAGAGACACAGACACAGGGAGCGTTGAATTATGCTCTATGCTTCACCGGCTTATATGATTTTATATGAATTTTTATTATTTTATTTGCTCGCAAATCGAAGGAAACGTTGCTGGAGTTGCGTTGGCGTTGTCGGCGAGTCGAGCGTTCTCTCTCTCTCTCTCTCTCTCTCTCTCTCTCTCTCTCTCTCTCTCTCTCTCTCTCTCTCTCTCTCTCTCTCTCTCTCTCTCTCTCTCCGCGCAGCGCAGCACAGCGAGCCACAGCTGTCCGTCGAGCCGCGCGGCCAAACGCAGCCTCCTTGATCAGGGAAACGCGCCGTCTCCGTCCAACAATTATAGCGTATTGTGTCAGAGAATGGAGCCTCCGAGGCCACCCAGAACTTGGCACTGTGGATATGGGCACCACCCCACCCCACCCACCCAAAGACTGGGAACATGTGTCCTGGTGGTGCTGTTTCTGGAGCGTACGGTACCTTCGCGGGCCCAAACGTTGTCGTATATTAAACACACACACACGCACACACACACACACACACACACACACACAGAGTAATCTCTTGTATTATATGTTGTTCTACGCGATCCTCCCCCTTGTGTTTCGGTGTCTCTTTGTGTTCAAGGCCGTATATACAGTATAATCATATATAATACCACGGCTGTTGCATATGAATCTGTAAATAATTGCCATATGCGTGCGTTGCCAGCGAACACATGTTATTTTTTTGGAATGAACGATGAATATTCTGACAAAAGATCTTTCCTTGGTTTCCTTGAGTCGGAGAATAGCCTAGACATGAGGCGAATGCAAACACACGTGAAGATCACTTCAGTGGAACTTGTATTTGTCCGAACAACAACAACAACAACAACAACAGCAACGTGACGAGACTGCACACGGCACTAAAACGGTCCGTTTCCCGAGAGCTAGAATATACCGCGGTACATACAGCTAAGGCTAAGGCTTTCACCGGGTTCTAGATGGATGGAGGCCCGAGTTACTGCTCATATTCCCGGGGCGTGCGGGGCCTACGCAAGCAGCCCGATGGTAGCCCGTGTGTTTCCCCCCCCACAGCCTTAAATAACACACTCCACCGCGTCTTGAGCGCTGTTAACTTGAAACATCCCATTTACTCAGAGCCTGGAGCGAAGGAGGAACGTTCGCTGCCCCTGCTCTCTGCCGGGGGATGGCCGTTTCGCCTTGGTTTATGGTTGTTGTTGTTGTTGTTGTTGTTGTTGTTGTTGTTGTTGTTGTTGTTGAAGAACATTTTCAGGCTCCAACTTTTGTAAAAGTTAATCTCTGTTTTACTGATGTTCAAGATGTATTGAGAATCAGAAGAGCTTTATTGCATTAGTTTTTGCAAACAAGGAATGTGCTTTTGTGCCTGACATCCAACACAGAAATTCTAAAAAGTGCAACAACAACAAAAAATATATATATATATATTTATAAAAAAATATAAATAAGCAATAAAAAGGTACAATTTAAAGAAAAAGATGTGTGTTAATGTAACACAGAAGTGTCCATGGGGAGTCAGTGGGGTTAAACGTTAACACAATGTGTACTTCTAAACACGCTGATAAACTGTGTGTCTTGTACAGAATCTGAATAGCTTGGTTGATTATTTTTTGTTTTTTCAGGGACTCCAAGGACCAGTGGGCGAGGCGGGCCCCCCCGGCCCTGAGGGGCCCCCAGGCCCCCAGGGACCCGGTGGCCGATCCATCGTGGGTGCCCCGGTAAGAACATGTGTGGTGTGTGCATGTGTGTGTGTGCATGTGTGTGTGTGTGTGTGTGGTTGTGCCATGATTTGTGTGTGTGTGTGTGTGTGTGCATGTGTGTGTGGTGCATTTGTGTGCGTGTGCATGTGTGTGTGCATGCATGTGTGTGTGTGTGTGTGTGTGTGGTGTGTGTGTGTGTGTGTGTGTGTGTGTGTGTGTGTGTGTGTGTGTGTGTGTGTGTGTGTGTGTGTGTGTGTGTGTGTGTGTGTGTGTGTGTGTGTGTGTGTGTGTCTCCAGTATATACATGAAAGTCTTGCGTGTACATTTGATCAGTGATGGATTGCGGCAGCTCTGTGTTTTTCCCTCATTCACTGTGGTCGGGATGAAGCACCCTCAGTGCCAACGGTTACGAACGCTGTTTGTTTGTTCTGCACATGTTGTGTTTCCTCACAGGACTTCGTGGAGAGAAGGGGGAGAGGGGGGAGATCGGACCACCGGGAACAATGGTAAGAAACTTTTCCTGGTGCGTGGAGAGGGAAGGAATCCATCTTTGAAAGAAAAATACAAAAAGGGCGAGCGTTTATTTACGGCGAAGCAAATTAATTTTATTGCGATAAAAAACGAAACCATACTGAAACGTATTAAATTGTCATTGTTTATGGTGTGTGTGTGTGTGTGGCGGGGGACTCTCGTGACTCATGAGACTTTTGTTTGTTAAATAATTGACGCGGCGAGCTGTGAGTTTCTGTTTATTTTTATCCTTAAAAAAAGTTTTCTCGTACATAAAGTAATAAAGCCTCTCTCTCCATCTCCACTTATAACTCAGCCCTCTCTAGTGAGTCTCTCTCTCTCTCTCTCTCTCTCTCTCTCTCTCTAGATTCATGATTCTTTATTGTTCTGTATTCTTTATTGTGTACACTGGAATACTTACTCCCCATTCACATCTGCGCTATCATTACCAAACATAACTTCTAAACAATTCGAAACAATAAGTAAAGTATGTACATAATAAGTACAGTAAAAAGTAAGAGTAACATACTATGGTGGGTTCTCTCTCTCTCGCTCTCTCTCTTTTCCCTCGCTCTCTCTCTCTCTCTCTTCCTCCCCTCTAAATCTGTCTTGTGGGTGCGCGCAGACACACACACACACGCACACACACACACACACACACCACACAGTACACACTGATTAGCTCGTGAATTTCTATTAGCCGGACTGCAGTAATTGCGGGACAAGCCTAGCCGAGTGGCGGTGCTTAGCGGTGTACTGGGGACCATCAGACCACTGCAAGGACATCTCCTAGGACCAGGTCACATCTCACATGATGGTGCATCAGGACATTGTAATTGCGTGTAAAAAAAAAAACCACAAAAAAAAAACCGATGCCATCTGGTGATTTCCATAAAAAAAAATCTATAATTCTTTTTTTTTTCTTTCTCCTTTGGCAGTGGTTTATCATTAGCATAAAACCTTCACTTGTTGTTGCTTGTATTTGCTAGCCTGCAGAATGGGGAAGCTATCAACAGTGGGAGTGTTGTTGCGGTGGGTCGTGGTGCAGATGTGCTGCTGGTACCTTGGTGGTGATCTGCCAGCACCGCTGCTACTGCACCGCCTGCAGCTGTCTCAATAAAGCAGAACCGTGCGCCGCCATGATTATCAATCATCACCATCATCACTTGGGTTATTGCCCACACACTCAACCGCGCACACACACACACACGCGAATGGATTGCATTTATATTGCGCTTTTATCCAAAGCGCTTTGCAGTATTGCCTCACATTCACCCGTTCATACGCCGACGGCGGTACCAACCAACACGTCGGGAGCAGTTAGGGTGAGGTGGGTGTCTTGCTCAGGGACACACGTCAAACACTTTAGCGAGGCGGGGGCCCAGGGATCGAACCCGCAACCCAACTCCTGTTGCCAGACAACCCCTGAGCCACTGCCGCCCCCAAACACACATCCAGGAGTCCTCTTTCTGGATTCAGGCACGTTTTCTGTTGTAATTGTTAAGACAATGTGCTGACTTTGTACTTTGTATGAGGGCTGTGGGTGAGCCCTCCTCGGTGGAGTCCAAGTCCAAATTGAGTCATTGATGAATGGAGTCTGATTCAAGACCAAGGGGAGGGGTTGATCTCAGTCTCAGTGCCCCCCCGCCCCCCACACACACACTATGAGAGTTGGGTCCGATATCAATATCAAACCAGTTTGAAAAAGTCGTTGCCCTCCTGAGTCTATGGAGGCGTGGCAAAGTTGTTGAAGCCTTGAGACCCCCCTGACACTACACCCACCGGGACAAATCCCACCGGTGGGCCGCCGCATCAGTGGGCCGGTGTACCGTCCAAAAAAATGCTGTAACGTTTTAAGCGGCCCTGTGTGTGTGTGTGTCTTTACCGGCCCTCTCTGTATTCCGGTCATTCCGTTCCGCATCAGGAATGACCGGAACACAGAGAGGGCCGTTTAAAGACGCACACAGGGCCGCTTACCATGTTCTAGCGTTTTTTTGATGGTCCACCGGCTAAACGTTTGCTTATTTTACTAGGCTTGTGTTGGAGTGAGTGTGTGTGTGTGTGTGTGTGTGTGTGTTTGGTGGCTGGCTGGCTGGCTGGCTTAATTGGCCTCACCTGGCCCAGTTAGAGTCTGAGAGGGAGCGGGGGGGGTGTGCATTGGCTCATCAGCGCACCACAGCTTACAGTTTTGCAGTAGCTCAAGAGGTAAGAGTGGTTCCTAGCTAAGTGCCGAGGTGTCCCTGAGCAAGACACCACCTAACCCTAACTGCTCCTGACGTGTTGGTTGTTACCTTGCATGGTTGACACCGCCGTCGGTGTATGAATGGGTGAATGTGAGGCAACTGTAAAGCGCTTTGGATAAAAACGTTATATAAAATGCAATCTATATACCATTTACCATTAACCCTGATGACACATACGACAATCGCATCCCCGAGCATCGCCGGGCGTTGTGGTCGTCGTGGTCGCGGGCGGCCTTACATCCAGGGTCAGCCGTCTGTGGCGAGAGTTTCTGCACGGACCGCCTCGCTCGCTCGCACGTCTTATTTATGTACAGCGGCCGTTAACGGCGTTTAATCATGTGAGGAGAGAGAGCCAGTGAACCCCCCCCCCAGCCCTACCTGATGATGTAGACACCACACACACGACACACGACCACACACACACACACACACACACACACACACACACACACACACACACACACACTCCCCTGCGACCAGTGCCAGCCAGCTGTATTAATAAAGGCTGCCAATGTTGCCCTGCACCGCACTATGTCACCACGTAATGATGTAGATCTGTCAGGGAATGTGTGTGTGTGTGCGTGTGTGTGTGTGCTGTGTGTGTGTGTGTGTGTGTGTGTGTGTGCAACCGTGTGCCTTGGAGTTAGATGTGTGTGCGTGTGTGTGTGTGTGTGCTTTTGAGAGTGTGTGTTCACACTGGTGTCTAGGTGGCTTCCAGGGCCCTCTTGTAATATACGGGGGCCACAGAGGATATTGCAAGTCTAAAACATCAATTACCCTCTCTCTCTCTCTCTCTCTCTCTCTCTCTCTCTTCTTCTCTCTCTCTCATCTCTCTCTCTCTCTCTGCTCTTCTCTCTCTCTCTCTCCCTCCAACTCACTGCTGCCCGCTGTATTGCACACACACACTCACACACACTCACGCTCTCAGTATGTCTCTCGCTCTCTTCCTATTTCATGTTCCACAAAATGTCTGTCTCTGTCTCTCTCTCTCTCCCTCCCTCTCTCTCTCTCTCTCTCTCTCTCTCTCTCTCTCTCTCTGGCC
>PIJE02002255.1:38267-49427 GCA_002895965.2 Coryphaenoides rupestris
AATGGAAGAGATTACCACTGAGAGGTATATGGATGATCTTGTTCGCTTTTCTCCTCATCCCTCCTCCTCTTGCTCGTCGTCCCTCCTTGGTCGTTGTTGTAGGCCTACGCCCGAAGGGAGCAGACTACTGTAGGGCGGGTAGCCATCATGCGGTAAACGTTTGGACTGGTGATGGTGGGGGGGGTCGGGGGTCAGGGGTCAGGGGGGTGGAGGATATTCACGACGTTACGTTTCTGTATTCTAGACATTGTTCTGGACACAAGTCAGCGGAGCCGTCCGTCTCCTTAAAGTCCACTCTCATGTCACCAACACCAGCAACACCAGCACCACCACCACCACCACCACTTTGGCCGGAGATCAGTTAGTTGTTGGACGTTGGAGGGATTATTAGTTACTGGATAAAGTTCAGCCAGCAAAGCAGAATGAAAGGTCAAGACAGCAGGGGGCGGACTTGAGGAGAACGGGTGAAACATTAGCATTCACGTCGGGAGGGAACAGTCGGGAGGGAATTCGGATTTGGATCGGGAGAAGTGTTCGTTCAGTTCTGCTCTCTGTTTGCGTTCCTGTTTTTCCTCCCTGCTAGTCAACAGAAAAACGTTGGACGGCACCCCCCCCCCCCCCCCCACAGACACACACACATCACACACACACACACACACACACACACCCACACAACACACACACACACACACCACACACACACACACAGTCCACGGCTGTTCCAAAAAGCAGCCGGTTGTCATTACGCACGACCGGGGATAAAAAAAGAGGAGAGGAGATTGAATATTTACAGAAGATGTGTCGTCTGCTGCTCTGCACTAATGAACGGATCAAGTTTAAAAATTGCCTTCTTTTCTTTTTTTTTTTGTCCTCTCGTCAAAGGTTCCCGGAGCGACTGCAAATCCCCCCCCCCCTTGCGGAAATCCCATTACTATTCATTATTTGGCTAAACTATCTTATGGGAAAAAAGTGTGGATTAACAAATGCTGAGCCACGGATGAAGGAGAGGTGTAATTTGCAGGCAAAGCATTAAACCCACTTTTGGAACAGAACAAAGAGCATATTATTATTATTTCGCCGCGCTTTTTCATTGTGACGGATGTGGTTGGTCGATAGAGCTCCTCTTCAGTGTGTGTGTGGTACGTAGTTAGAGGGGCCGGTGGTGTATATACTGTGTATATGAGAGACACACTCCAGGGAACCAGACCCTGACCTTGCTGTTGAATAGTGGGACAACCGAAGCCTCCCCGACGCCTCCTTGCCTTTCAGTTCCAATCGGCGGCGGACAGGTGGTGATCTGATCGCAATCGACGCTCAATCGGCCAATCAATCGAGGTGACCCGGTTCACAATATCAGCCAATCAGAAGCCGTGCGCGCAATTAGCATGTTGTTCTACCTATAGGGGGCGATGTAAACCAATGTACAAGTGGTGCCGGGGGGGGGGGGGGGGGGGGGGGGGGGGGGTTAAAGGTGCCCCTTTAAACAGTCTTAAGCGTCTTACAAGGACCACTGGGGTCACTTGGTGCCCTTGCCAAGGTCACTAACGATAATGCTAATAATAATAGATTTTTTTGAACGTAAAACGTTTTTTAAACCACACTGCTGCTTTCGTATGGACTCCTAGACCTCCTCCTCCATCATGTCAGAAGTGTCGTAGTTTTGTGAAGCTTCGAGTTTTTAGTTTTGGAATCCGTCAAGGTCCTTCACATGCGAGTCTTTTATGGAGAGAGGTTGGGCGAGGGAGGGGGGGGTGGGGGTGGACGGGGGCTTGAGGAGGAGGAGGAGGATGAGGAGGAGGAGGAGGAGGAGGAAAGGAGGAGAGCGAAGAGAATGAGTCTTCAATAGTCATTCCCATAGTCCCGTTGAGCTATAGCCGCCAAGAAGAAGACTCCCCCCAGAGAGAGAGAGAGAGAGAGAGAGAGAGAGAGAGAGAAAGATAAAGTGGAGGTGGAGATGGAAGAGGGAGAAAAAAACGCTTGTTACCACCACAACACAAACATACAAAGGTTTCCCAGACAAATCCCCCAACAAAATACAGTCAGATCACCATGCATGCAACCTTCCTGACCGCTGAGAGTGCATTTACGAGACCAGACCAGCGCACGCTGATATTAAATATAATAATTCATGAAACTCATTTGCTTACCCAATACTTACCCTTTCATGCGTCATATTTCATAAGTCACGTGTGTGTGTGTGTGTGTGTTAAAAGTTCAGATGCAGCGTTCCAGAATTGAAAACAAAACGCCAGTGCCGGCCAGTAAAGGAAAAGACGTGATATTTAGTTTGACATTTTACCAATTGTCTTACATTAAGGATAAGTCAAAACCAATACTTTTAACTCTTATGCCGAAGGGTTCACATAAGAGTCTATTTTGAAACACAAAAAATTGTTGCCACAGCGAAAAACGCTGGACGCCTTTTTTGCTATCCCATGCGAGGAAAACTGATTTGTCAAAATGTGCCGTCGCTGAACCCTGAACCTGACGGGTGATGTAACGTCTCATCCGTACGCAACGTGGCAGCGAAAAGGTTAAGTCGTGTGTGTCTGACAAGCGTGACTTTAAATGGCCCGCAGGACCCCGTGTGTTTATCCAACCTCCATTTGTCACACACACACACACACACACACACACACACACACACACACGGGTGTGTGTGTGTGTGTGTGTGTGTGTGTGTGTGTGTGTGTGTTTGCGTTGGTGACCGAGTGTAACGTGACGAGTTGTCTCTGTGTGTGTGTGTGTGTGTGTGTGTGTGTCATCGCTTGTCCGTTGGTACAACACCTAGGTGTGGACAGGGCCCTATAAACGCCACAGTGGCACAAACGCCAGATCGCTCCCAAAGCCTCCTCTGAGGGGTTTTACAAGGACAATAGCCGCTCAGAAACCCGTGGAGGCCAGGGAAACACTGCTTAAATGTTTTATATGTGTATATATAAAAATGGGATTTAATAAGACATGCAGGCCAGGGTACGGTCAGTCAGGCAGTAAAACTAAGGCAGCGACGAAAATGATGCAGAAGTGAAAATAACAAATTAAAATCTAATTGTTGGGATCCAATTTAAACCTACAGTTCTAAAGAGAATTGATTTTACTGACTTGAACGAATAAGGAATGAAGGGATTTGGACAACTTGCACCCCGGAGGCAGAATAAGGATAACACGAGACAACGATTAAGAGCAGAAATAAAAGTCTTGCTCATATTGTTCCGAAATGTCATCAGAAACTTTCAAATCATATTTTTCTCTTAGCTTTAGCGAGCTCGAAGTTAATCAACTCTGGCAATACCATCGTCTCCACAGGCAATACCATTGACTAAACACATCCTGCATACACACACACACACACGCCGAAAAAGTTCCTCATTCGTGAAATGATTCAAGAAATTATTAAAAAGTAAAGTATTGCTCACAGCTCTAGATTGTGCTAGTTCTGCTTTTTCCTCCCAAGCACAGGCAGTGCTACCAACGTTGTTTATGGCCTCTTGTCAACCGCTAATAACGTCACACCACAGGGGCCATCTTGCTCGGGAAATATTTCCTCATATACCGTGTATATGTATATTTATATCGTACTTCCCCACATCTGAATAATACTTACCGCCAACGTTGTATCCCAAACAGGAGTTCTGGTCGCAGTACCCGGGAGACCCTGCTGCTCCGGTGGACCCTGGGGACCCCTGTCTCCCCGGGGTGCCCTGGCTGCCCGGCCTGCCGGGGGGCCCCTGGCTGCCCGTCCGGCCTTCTCCTGGTAAACCTGCAGGGAGGGGGAGGGGGGGGGGGCGTTGTGGGGGCCGGAGTCACAGGAGTCCATTATTTAGCTTCAGGCTAGCAGTAGCAGCGTTTCTCTTCTCTTTCGCTTGGTTTGTTTGTGTCTTTGGGCCAAAACAACGATAAACATGTTTATGTCATGAAGTCAATGTGTTTTTATGCATCAGGACAGCAGTAGCTTGGGAGGTAAGAGCGGTTGTCTGGCAACTTGAAGGTTGCTGGTTCGATCCCAGGGCTCCGCCTCCTAGCTAAGTGTCCCTGAGCAAGACACCACCTAACCCTAACTGCTCCTGACGTGTACTGAATGGGTGAATGTGTGAATGTGAGGCAATACTGTAAAGCGCTTTGGATAAAAGCGCTGTATAAAATGCAATCCATTTACCATTTATCAAATGCACAGCACAAAACTGGGTCGTTCAATGAGATTCGTGGGACGAGGGATGGCTGGAGTCTAGGTAGGTAATGACTTTGTTATGAACATAGAATAAAGTGTCAAATCTAGAATAGAATAGAAATATTTACCCAAAAATCGGAAGACACACAATAAGGCGAGTAATTGGAGATATAAAGTACAACAGTGTATAATGTAGTATATAATCAGTGTGATCCGTGGTGATTGTTCCAGAGCCTGACGGCATTTTATACTGGAGCTCGATTAAATTCAATAATTGTCGAGTAAGAGAATGACTCATCCTTTGTTCTCCATTACAGGAACTAACAGGGCGGTGTCTCCGGGCTGCAGAGATCATCATGAAAGATATATATATCTATCTATCTACGTATCTAAATATATAAATATATAAATATATAAATATATATATATATATATATATATATATCTACCCTAACTTGAACCAGATGGACACGGTGGAATTGGGAGCAATGGACCAGGAGAACTCCAGGAGGTTCCAGTTGCTGCCCCAGCAGACCGGACCACCGTCAGCGCTGAGCCATTGACCCAGTATAACACCACCACCACCAGCACCATCCACCACCACCACCAATACCAACACCTCCACCCCACCAACCACCTTCTCCATCCACCACACCACACCACCACATCCACCACCACCACCACCCACGCACCACCATCCATCAACCTCACACCTCCATCCACCACCACCAACACCACCTACACCTCCACACTCCATCACCTCACCACCACCACCACCTCCACTCCTACCACCACCATCACCTCCAGCACCACCTCCATCACCACACACCACCACCATCCACCACCACCTACCACCACCACTCCCACCACCACCACATCCACCCACCACACCACCACCACCTCCACCACCCACCACCACCACCACCACCACCACCACCACCACCACCACCACCACCACCACCACCACCACCACCTCCACCTTCATTCACCCATGCCAGCCGCTGGCCTCGCCTCGCCTCCGTCCGTTGAAACACATGACCCCACCACCACCACCACCACCACCCGTTCCGAGGAGGTCGGAGACAGCTAGCGCAACGCTCCCTGGGAATTACTTCGCCGACATTTCACTTTTTTTTTCTCTCTACAGTTGTTGCAGGATAAAATGCTCCGTCAGCACCGATGCTGCTGTCGTTTGCGGTGGTTCGACGCAGAAGACACACACAAATCAATATTTCTTGGATGAAGTTCTCGTTTGCCGAGAGTCGTAATCGACCAGATATTTCAGACGGAGAGAGAGAGAGAGAGAGAGAGAGAGAGAGAGAGAGAGAGAGAGCGAGAGAGAGAGAGAGGGGGGTAGGGGCGGTTCACATAAAGGTGCCCAGTGTTTCGGTGTCTTTATGGGGAGGATTCTTCTACGTTAGATGGGGGGGGGGGGGTTATGGGTAACTTTCTGCTGAGGAAACGTCTTTATTGTGTTGTTTTGGATCCCGCGACAATAAAGCAAACATGTATTATGTATTCTGTCAATAAAAACAGTGGACGGAAGACATAAAAACCAATGTAGATACATTTCTGGGGGCGACGACGGTGCTAAAATGCTTTTGTGTCATTGCAGAATGTAAGTTGATTTGAAACTGTAAAGGTATTTGATAAGTTATTAGTGTTTTTATTCTGCTGATGCAAACCGCACCAAAAACAGCACAACTGTAATTTAATGCCAGACTGTAAAAAACGCTGAATGACACTTTCTTTGCTGTGTTTGTGTATGTGTGTGTGTGTGTGTGTGTGTGTGTGTGTGTGTGCGGTTACCGTACCTGGGGCTCCGGGGTGTCCTCTGGGTCCCTGAGATCCGATGGCATGATTCCCTCGCTCCCCCTTTTCCCCCGAGAGTCCTGCACAAAACACACACACACACACACACACACACACACACACACAACACACAGGCACAGGCAGGGTTAGGTTGAGGAGGAGGAGGAGGAGGAAGGCAAGACGGATACCTTTCTGTCACATAACGTAACCTAGCATTTTAGAACCCCGGGCGTGGGATGATTATTAACGAGTCACCGAGCGAGACGGCAATTAACGTGACTCAAATACTCCTCCAACCCGAGAGGGATCAAATGTTAATATTTACCTTAGAAACCGTATTTTGTTCCCCCCCCCCCCCCCCCTTCCATCACGGCCACTTGGCCCAGCGGGAGTCTCGACCACGTCTGCTCCGGGTCGCGACCGGACCGACCGCACTCCGGGTATCTGTATCTGCGTCGGGTTTTTTTTTCCTCCCCATGCAAGTTGTTTCCTTCGTTTCATTCATTCGTTTGTCCACAGAGAGCCTTTGATACCTCATCACAGCCATTCCTCACCTCTGAATCATTCCCCCCCCCTTTGGTGTATGAGGAGGAGGATGAGAATGATGGTGGTGGTGGCGGCGGTGATGTGGTTGTATAAACGAACTACCTGCCCTGAAATAAATGTTGTTTATAGTGTTCTAGACGGGACGGGCACAGCCGCCTGGTTTATGAGCCCCGTCGAAGCTATACGTTTTGTCTCTCTGACGTCTGTGTGTGTGTGTGTGTGTGTGTCTCTGTGTTTGTGTGTGTCTATGTGTGTGTGTGTGTGTGTGGCTCTGTGTGTCTGTGTGTGTGTGTGTGTGTGTGTGTGTCTGTGTGTCTGTGTGTGTGTGTGTCTGTGTGTGTGTGTGTGTGTGTGTGTGTGTCTGTGTGTGTGTCTCTGTGTGTGTCTCTGTGTGTGTCTCTGTGTGTGTGTGTGTCTGTGTGTGTGTGTGTGTGTGTCTGTGGGTCTCTGTGCGTTCGTGTGTGCATGTGTGTGTGGATGTGTGTGTGCATGTGTGCATGTCTCTGCGTGCGTTCGTGCGTGCATGTGCGTGTGTGTGGATGTGTGTGTCTGTGTGTATATGTGCATGAGTCTATCTATATAGTTCTATTTCTATTTTGCTAGTCCTACTTCTATTTTATAGTTCTATTTCTATTTTGTTAGTTCTACTTCTATTTTGCTAGTCCTATTTTGTAGTTCTATTTCTATTTTGTATTCTTTATAATTACTGTCGGCTGTCGGGCGTTTTGCACAAAAGGTTTTTCACTCACTGCTTATACTCACGTGTAAATTGTGAAGTGACAATAAAATACTTGAAACTTGAAAACTCTGTGTGTGGATGCGTGTGTCTGTGTGTGCTTGTGCATGTGTGTGCGTGCATGTGTCTGTGTGTGTCTCTGTGCATGTGTATGTGTGGGTCTCTGTGTGCGTTTGTGTGTGCATGTGTCTGCGTGTCTGTATGTGTCTGTGCGTTTGTGTGTGTTTGTGCATGTGTCTATGTGTCTCTGTGTGTGTTCATGTGTGCATGTGCATGTCTGTGTGTCTCTGTCTGTGCACGTGTGTGCATGTGCGTGCGTCTCTATGTGTGTCTCTGTGTCTATCTCTGTGTTTCTGCATGTGTGTGTGTGTCTATGTGTGTCTGTGTGTGTGTGTTGTGTGTGTGTGTGGTGTGGTTTGTGGCAGAGCAGCAGTGGGGTTAAACCACTATGTAATATTTGCAGAACAAACACACCTTGGCCTTGGTCCCAGCAGTGCGGCGGTCGGTTGCCCAAAACTCAGCCTGGTAATGGACGACCCGGCGTGTGTTATATGTGTTATATAGACACACGGGAGGAGACGGCTATTTTCATAACGCCGCATTTTTCTCTTGCAAAAGGCGCACGGGTGGGGGGTGGGGGTTGTGGCAGGGGGGGCCAAACAACGAAAGAGAAGAGAAACGCTGCTACTGCTAGCCTGAAGCTAAATATGGACTCCTGTGACTCCGGCCCCCACACGCCCCCCCTACCTCCACTCCCTGCAGGTTTACCAGGAGAAGGCCGGACGGGCAGCCAGGGGCCCCCCGGCAGGCCGGGCAGCCAGGGCACCCCGGGGAGACAGGGGTCCCCAGGGTCCACCGGAGCAGCAGGGTCTCCCGGGTACTGCGACCAGAACTCCTGTTTGGGATACAACGTTGGCGGTAAGTATTATTCAGATGTGGGGAAGTACGATATAAATATACATATACACAGTATATGAGGAAATATTTCCCGAGCAAGATGGCCCCTGTGGTGTGACGTTATTAGCGGTTGACAAGAGGCCATAAACAACGTTGGTAGCACTGCCTGTGCTTGGGAGGAAAAAGCAGAACTAGCACAATCTAGAGCTGTGAGCAATACTTTACTTTTTAACAATTTCTTGAATCATTTCACGAATGAGGAACTTTTTCGGCGTGTGTGTGTGTGTATGCAGGATGTGTTTAGTCAATGGTATTGCCTGTGGAGACGATGGTATTGCCAGAGTTGATTAACTTCGAGCTCGCTAAAGCTAAGAGAAAAATACGATTTGAAAGTTTCTGATGACATTTCGGAACAATATGAGCAAGACTTTTATTTCTGCTCTTAATCGTTGTCTCGTGTTATCCTTATTCTGCCTCCGGGGTGCAAGTTGTCCAAATCCCTTCATTCCTTATTCGTTCAAGTCAGTAAAATCAATTCTCCTTAGAACTGTAGGTTTAAATTGGATCCCAACAATTAGATTTTAATTTGTTATTTTCACTTCTGCATCATTTTCGTCGCTGCCTTAGTTTTACTGCCTGACTGACCGTACCCTGGCCTGTGTGTCTTATTAAATCCCATTTTTATATATACACATATAAAAGATTTAAGCAGTGTTTCCCTGGCCTCCACGGGTTTCTGAGCCGGCTATTGTCCTTGTAAAAACCCCTCAGAGAGGCTTTGGGAGCGATCTGGCGTTTGTGCCACTGTGGCGTTTATAGGGCCCTGTCCACACCTAGGTGTTGTACCAACGGACAAGCGATGACACACACACACACACACACACACACACAGAGACAACTCGTCACGTTACACTCGGTCACCAACGGCAAACACACACACACACAACACACACACACACACACACACACACCCGTGTGTGTGTGTGTGTGTGTGTGTGTGTGTGTGTGTTGTGGGACAAATGGAGGTTGGATAAACACACGGGGTCCTGCGGGCCATTTAAAGTCACGCTTGTCAGACACACACGACTTAACCTTTTCGCTGCCACGTTGCGTACGGATGAGACGTTACATCACCCGTCAGGTTCAGGGTTCAGCGACGGCACATTTTGACAAATCAGTTTTCCTCGCATGGGATAGCAAAAAAGGCGTCCAGCGCTTTTCGTTTTTTTTCGCTGTGGCAACAATTTTTTGTGTTTCAAAATAGACTCTTATGTGAACCCTTCGGCATAAGAGTTAAAAGTATTGGTTTTGACTTATCCTTAATGTAAGACAATTGGTAAAATGTCAAACTAAATATCACGTCTTTTCCTTTACTGGCCGGCATTGGTATTTTGTTTTCAATTCTGGAACGCTGCATCTGAACTTTTAACACACACACACACACACACACACACACACACGTGACTTATGAAATATGACGCATGAAAGGGTAAGTATTGGGTAAGCAAATGAGTTTCATGAATTATTATATTTAATATCAGCGTGCGCTGGTCTGGTCTCGTAAATGCACTCTCAGCGGTCAGGAAGGTTGCATGCATGGTGATCTGACTGTATTTTGTTGGGGGATTTGTCTGGGAAACCTTTGTATGTTTGTGTTGTGGTGGTAACAAGCGTTTTTTTCTCCCTCTTCCATCTCCACCTCCACTTTATCTTTCTCTCTCTCTCTCTCTCTCTCTCTCTCTCTCTGGGGGGAGTCTTCTTCTTGGCGGCTATAGCTCAACGGGACTATGGGAATGACTATTGAAGACTCATTCTCTTCGCTCTCCTCCTTTCCTCCTCCTCCTCCTCCTCCTCATCCTCCTCCTCATCCTCCTCCTCCTCAAGCCCCCGTCACCCCCTCGCCCCCCCGCCCCCCTCCCTCGCCCAACCTCTCTCCATAAAAGACTCGCATGTGAAGGACCTTGACGGATTCCAAAACTAAAAACTCGAAGCTTCACAAAACTACGACACTTCTGACATGATGGAGGAGGAGGTCTAGGAGTCCATACGAAAGGCATAAGAGTTAAAAGTATTGGTTTTGACTTATCCTTAATGTAAGACAATTGGTAAAATGTCAAACTAAATATCACGTCTTTTCCTTTACTGGCCGGCATTGGTATTTTGTTTTCAATTCTGGAACGCTGCATCTGAACTTTTAACACACACACACACACACACACACACACACACGTGACTTATGAAATATGACGCATGAAAGGGTAAGTATTGGGTAAGCAAATGAGTTTCATGAATTATTATATTTAATATCAGCGTGCGCTGGTCTGGTCTCGTAAATGCACTCTCAGCGGTCAGGAAGGTTGCATGCATGGTGATCTGACTGTATTTTGTTGGGGGATTTGTCTGGGAAACCTTTGTATGTTTGTGTTGTGGTGGTAACAAGCGTTTTTTTCTCCCTCTTCCATCTCCACCTCCACTTTATCTTTCTCTCTCTCTCTCTCTCTCTCTCTCTCTCTCTGTGGGGGGTATAGCTCAACGGGACTATGGGAATGACTATTGAAGACTCATTCTCTTCGCCGAGTACTGTAGGACCAGCTGACCTCTATGCTTAGACCAGCGACTCGCGACTCTGATCCCGTTGGGGGAAGTATCCTTTCTTCTTGGCGGCTATAGCTCAACGGGACTATGGGAATGACTATTGAAGACTCATTCCTATCTTCCTCTCCTCCTTTCCTCCTCCTCTCCTCCTCTTCTCCTCCTCCTCTCGCCCCTCTCTCTCTCCTCCTCCTCCTCCTCCCCTCCGCACCTCCCCTCGCCCCCCCGCCCCCCTCCCTCGCCCAACCTCTCTCCATAAAAGACTCGCATGTGAAGGACCTTGACGGATTCCAAAACTAAAAACTCGAAGCTTCACAAAACTACGACACTTCTGACATGATGGAGGAGGAGGTCTAGGAGTCCATACGAAAGCAGCAGTGTGGTTAAAAAAAGTTCAAAAAAATCTATT